>JAODAL010058611.1:0-21986 GCA_025379985.1 Phyllomedusa bahiana | reverse complement strand
AGGCAGGGGTCAACAGCTTACAGGTGGTTAAAATTGCTGAAAAGCCCAGTAGTTGAACAGGAATTGAGGTCAAGTCTTCCTTCTTTAATGGTAATCAGACTAGTGTGTCTGAATCCTAAAGGGCACGCTGGGCTGTAAGGAGGCGCACGTCGACCGTACCTGAGAGGTGCGGGACACTCTGACTTCACTCACCAGGCAGAGGCAGGGTTGGCGGGGAAGTCCGGGATGCCGTGTCGGGCGGTGACAGCTTTCCGTCGGCGAGTGGGACCTCCGCCTAAGCTGGTGTCTGTGTGCGGGTCCCGCCGAGGTGAGAGAGGGTGAGCTGTGATGGCCGCCGCCGCAGCAAGTCCGCGCGCTATTCTGTTCTTTTAGCCGCTATTGTGATTTCGGCATGCAGGGCTCCTGGCAGGTCACTGTGTGCTGCGTCTCTCCCCTGGAAGCTTCCGCTCGCAGCTCCGGTCAGGTATCTCAGCCGTGGGTGACTGTATATGTCGCTCAGCCGGGTTGGTAGTGCCGGGTGAAGAAGAGGTAAGATGGCGCTCTCCCGCCGTTAGGCTTACCGCACTGCAGCAGCTGTTCTACGGCTCCGATTCGGACCGGGTTTGGATTGAGAGAAAGCTTGTCCTCCAGAGAAGGGATGACAGTTAGTTTTGTTTGCTGATTGCTGGTTTTAAGGCTTATTTGAGCCGCAATTCTGTGGTCCCTGTAGGAGAGGTCCTTCAGACACGTCCGTTCACATCTCCAGCTCAGGCCACGCCCCCATGTATTGCAATATTTTGGCCAACAACCTCTTTCCTACAGTAAGAGCATGAAGATGGGTCGTGACTTGGTCTTCCAGCATGACAATGACCCGAAACACACATTCAGGGCAACTATAGAGTGACTCCGTAAGAAGCATTTTTACAGTCTTGGAGTGGCCCAGCCACCTGACCAGACCTGAACCCATTCAAAAATCTTTGGAGGGAGCTGAAACTCAATGTAGCCCAGCAACAGCCATAAAACCTAAAAGATCTGGAGAAGATCTGTATGGAGGAGCGGGCCAAAATCCCTGCTACAGTGTGTGCAAACTTGGTCAAATACTACAGGAAACATCTGACCTCTGTACTTGCAAGCGGTTTCTGTACCAAATATTAAGTTCTGTTTTTCTATTGTATGAAATACTTAATTAATTATTTAAAAATCATACAGACAGATTCTATCTCTCACAGTTGAAGTAAACTTACGATAAAAATTACAGACCTCTCCATTCCGTGTAGTTGGGAAATCTTGCAAAATTGCAATTTTTTTCTTGCATTAGTTGTGTATTTCTAGCAATATGTCATCATGAAATCAAGGGTTAAGATGCAGGGGCTGGCAGAGGAAGCCCCCTGCTGGAACATATTTTGTGACAAGTCTGTAGGCAGGTTTCTATGTCCCCATAAAACAGATAGTTCCAGCCTCTGTGTACTTGTTGTTGTGCAGAGAATTGAAAAGTGACTATTTGTGACCTGTAAAACGAGATACCACTGGTCAAGTAGCTGAAGCTAAGGACTGCCAAACTGTCATCTGGGCCTCCTGAGTGAAAGTGAGCTGTGACTGCAGAGAAGCAGCTGTTGGAATGCTTGAGCTGCGAAGAGAGTGTGCTGCATGATTCCTGACAGAACAGCTGGAGGACGGGATTCTTGATATAGGAAGTGACTCCATCATGTCCATTCCATCTGTGACATTGGAAATATCTGTCAAAGTGGAGACATCTATGATATCATATATATTTACTATTTTGCCATAGGCAAACTTAAACTCTATCAGTTCTCTATCTGTAAAACACTAAAACGTAACTTTTATTATGTATAACGCTTAACCGCTATACACACTATTTAAAAACCTGATTCTAACCTCACCATTTAACCCTTTCTACTTCTGAAAGAAGGAATAGCTCCTTTTCTATTATCAAGTCAGGTGGAGCACCACCTATTAACAGGAAAGCTTTATATATACAGCAATTTACTAGCTCCAGTAAGGGATCCCAAGCCTCCTACTTTGGCAGTCGTCCCTAATCTCATGGACACAAAACAAATAAGGCCCCCTTGTGACACCCTCTGCAGCAGGGGACACTTCTAGGCAGAGGTGAGAAATCACAATTTAAAACATCATATCTGACCTCCCTGACATGTTTCACCAGCTAACTTGGATTCATCAGGGGTTAGAGGTCAGGGGATCTATGACATCAGTCACATCAGTGTTGTCCAAGAGAGTAGCACTATTACATATAGGAACCAATATATAGGACCAGCGGCCAGCAATAACTAATTACTGGCGCGCTGGCCCTTTAAATCTCAAAGAACTACCGCGCGTGCACTAAGGGGCGCGAGCGCACACTGCAGCCGGCAGAGAGCCAAGCGGGGACAGAAACGTGGCTAGGTAAGTGCAGGCTCTCGGGGGAGCGAGTGCGGCCGTGGCCCGACCGCGGCGCCACTCGTCCCAGGAGCATGGAGACACAGACCAGACACGGGTGTGCCCGCGATTGAGCACGACAGGCTTCAGCAGGGAGACATGGAAAGAATTTGGGATACGCATGGTAGGAAGGAGCCGGAGTTTATAGGCCACCGGATTGATCCACTGTAACACCTCAAATGGCCCCAGGAACCGTGGACCTAGCTTATAGCTAGGAATCTTGAGCCAGACGTACTTGGCAGACAGCCACACCTTATCACCTGGAGCAAAGCTTGGAGTCGGTCTCCTCTTCTTGTCCACCTAGGACTTAATGCGGACTGTAGCTTGTTGAAGGGACTGGCGAGTCTGCTCCCAGATAGCCGACATGTCCCGGACCAGGGTATTCACCGCAGGCACCACAGAGGCAGAAGGCAGAGGGAGGGGTGGGCGGGGATGCAGATCATAGAATGGTGAAGAGCCCGTAAATTCAGATTCCAGGGAGTTATAAAACAATACAGCCCAGGGCAGTAAACCGTACCAATCGTCTTGACGGGCCGAGACGAAGTGGCGAAGATACATGCCAAGGATTTGATTGATCCTCTCCACCTGACCGTTGGATTTCGGGTGGTAAGCTGAGGAAAAGTCCAATTTTACTTGCAACCGGGAGCAGAGGGCACAACCAAAACCTGGAGACGAATTGGACCCCGCGGTCCGAGACGATGTGATGTGGGAGGCCATGTAGTCGGAAAATGTATTAGAAGAAGAGTGTAGCGAGCCGAGGAGCGGACGGAAGACCTGGCAACAGGACAAAGTGTGCCATTTTAGAAAAACAGTCTGCGACCACCTAAATAGCAGTATTGCCGGAGGACGGAGGAAGGTCGATGATGAAATTCATAGACAACTGGGCCCATGGAGACTCCGGTGTGGGCAAGGGGTGCAGAAGGCAAGATGGGCCGCGACAGGGCGTCTTATCCCAGGCACAGGTGGTACAGGCTTCCACAAATCAAGTCAAAACGCGAGAAAAACAGCGACCACCTGGCCTGGCGAGGATTAAGGCGTTGAGCCGACTGGAGATATAGGAGATTCTTGTAATCTGTGTAAACTTCATTTGGATGTCGAGCTTCTTCCAGGAGGTGGCGACATTCCTCCAGGGCCAATTTAATGGCCAACAATTCCCGGTCCCCAATGGCGTAATTCTTCTCCGCCGGAGAGAAGGTTTTGGAGAAGAATCCGCATGTGAGAGTTCTTCCCTTGGCCCCTCTTTGCGTGAGAACCGCTCCTGCCCCCACGCAAGAAGCATCCACCTCCGAGGCAAAAGCCAACTTGAGCTCCGAAAATGCCTTTTCGGCCGCTTGTGACCAGAGTTTCGGGTTGGCAGTCTTCTTAGTGAGGGCCACAATCGGCGCCACCAATGTAAAGAAATGGGGAATAAATTGCCGATAATAATTTGTGAACCCCAAGAAGCTCTGTATGGCCCGAAGCCGGACAGGTCATGGCCACTGCAGAATGGCCGATAACTTCACTGGATCCATTTGAAGACCCTTATCCGAAACGATATAACCCAGGAATGGAAGGCTCGTCCGATGAAAAAGGCTTTTCTCCAACTTGGCGTAGAGCCGGTTGTTGTGGAGACGACTCAGTACCTGGCGTACCTGCACCCGATGGGTAAGAAGATCAGGAGAGAAAATCAGGATGTCGTCCAAGTAGACGATGACACACACGTAAAGGAGGTCTCTAAAGATGTCATTAACGAGGTACTGAAAGACGGCTGGGGCGTTGCATAGTCCAAACGGCATTACCAAGTATTCGAAGTGCCCGTTTCGTGTGTTAAAGGCTGTCTTCCACTCATCGCCTTTTCGGATTCTGATGAGATTATACACTCCGCGCAGGTCCAGTTTCGAAAAAACCTTGGTTCCTCGGAGCCAGTCGAATCAGAATCCAGGAAGGCAGGGGCCTGAAACGGGAGGCCGGCATCTGTCGTGACTCGTACCGGTATTGTCAAACGTGGAGCGGGAGAATTAGCACCTAGGGACGCCTCTCCCACGGGACCTAGGTACGAGCGTTTCCCGGCCGCTGGGGCTAGTTGAGGCAGTCGGCGTGGACGTACTATGTCTCGCTTCTGGCGGAGCTTCTCCTGTTTCTCGGCGAAGCGAACATCGATGCGAGTGGCCAGGTGGATGAGATCGCTCAGAGAGGACGGAAAGTCTCTAGCGGCCAGTGCATCCTTCACCCTGCCGGATAACCCCTTCTTAAAGGCGGCGCAGAGGGCTGCGTCATTCTAGTATAACTCCGAGGCCAGAGTACATAATTATACAGCATAGGTTCCCACGGAGGAGACACCCTGGTGAAGATTACGGAGCACCATCTCGGCAGAAGGCGCACGTGCTGGTTCCTTGAAGATGCTATGAAATTCCTGGAAAAAGGCCTGTAGGTCTGCAGTCACCGGGTCGCTTCTTTCCCAGAGGGGTGTTGCGCAAGCCAGGGCCTTACCGGAAAGTAGGCTAACCACGAATGCCACTTTTGCCCTTTCTGTGGGAAACTGCTCAGCCATCAGCTCAACGTGCATGGAGCACTGGGTGATGAAACCCCTGCAAAGCTTTGGGTCCCCGTCAAACTTAGATGGTAGAGGAAGTCGAAGCTTGGAACCAACCGTAGCCACAGGCGGAGGTGGCGGCTGCTGCTGAGACATGAGGAGCTGTCGCACCATGTCTGACAGCTGATCCAACTGCTGTGCCAGTTGCGAAATCCGCTGAGACTGCTGGGCAATGACGGACGTGAGGTCTGCAATACTGGGCAGAGGCACTTTGGCGGGATCCATGGCCGGATCTAACTGTTATGGACAGCGGTAGTGGATCTGCTGGACCACCGCAAGCGATGGTATATGCCACACCAGGGAGCGGAGTATAAGTAGGTCCCAGTTTTCACCACAGCCCGCCGCAAAGCGGGATGGACTTGCTGCGGCAGGAGTCTACCAGGTCGCTTCCACTGATGCGACTTGCTTGCGGTGGTAGCCAAGGGTGGGCGTGGTACAGAATCATCTAAACGTAGCAAAAGGGTCAGAACACCGAAGACACTAGAACGCACTTCCAACAATTTCTCTAAAGGCTATGGGCACAATAGATCCGGCAAGGAAGTGCCGGGGCGGAACCAATATATAGGACCAGTGGCCAGCAATAACCAATTACTGGCGCGCTGGCCCTTTAAATTTCAAAGAACTGCCACGCGCGTACGCTAGGGGGCGCGAGCGCGCACTGCAGCCGTCAGAGAGCCGCACGGGGACAGGAACGTGGCTAGGTAAGTGCAAGCTCTCGGGGGAGCGAATGCGGCCGTGGCCCGATCTCAGACCGCAGCGCCACTCGTCCCCGGAGCAGGGGGACACAGACCAGACACGGTGTGCCCGCAGCTCGACCCACGGCTGCGGGCACACCTGTGACACCACCCTACAGTTACTGTACATGAAAATAATTAATAATTATTTTGAGGACATAAATACCTGCATTTTACCACATAATAAAAGTGTACAGAGCAGAACTGTAGTGTGCAATACACAATACTAAGTGAGTAATGCAGCTGTCTGTGTCCCACACTGCACAAGAAAAGTTTTTTGGTCAGCACTGCAGTCCTTAATTCATCCAAAAAGTGAAAATTTTAATGCAATAGAATGCCCAAAGGTAGGGTAGCCCAGCCCTCATCTGAAATAGTCCAAAAAAGTATCGCTTGTTGATAATTATCACAAAAGGTGTGACCTTAGGAGCCTTTTATACTTACCTTGGTGACCTGACATTATGGACATGATTATGGCTCTCTATTATGTACTTTGTTACCTAGGGCTTGTTTCCAATATAGTACTCTATGGGACTGTAGAATGTTACGATTTATTTGAAAACATGTGGTGCTATACTCCGAAAGTAAGGAAGACGCCTAGTACTGGTATTCGACATGCACAGTTGCATTTGGAAGCCAGTGGGGTAGAAGACGTGCAACTTGGATGTACATGCGCAGTGTACAGAGTACAGTGTACAGAGAGGATGTCGCAATACATTGTGAATCATCCACTGGTCCCGCTCATCATACTTCAGATGGTATAGATTTTAACACTTATTATTGAATAGGGAGACAGTCATTTATATTTTGACTACAGGATTGGCTAAGTGATGTGGAGTATTTTACATATGTTATTGTCATAATTGTGTTATTTTTCTGATTGTGGGACTATAACATTTATGTACCACCTTATGGGTTTATGTATTGGGTTTATTGGCATTTGTATTATGCTTGAGAAAGGCTCTTTTCCTTGAGCTGAAATGTTGCACATTTGTACTCTGAATTTCCAATAGAAAGAACATTATGCTGATATCTTACATGGATACTCCTACACTTGTCAAGGTCTAACATATCATAGACACATGGCTACAGAGCCGGGACGACGGGTAGGCAGAGGTAGGCGATCGCCTAGGGCGCCTACCTCTGCCTGTCTCTAAGGGGCGCAAACAGGGCCCCGAAGTCGCCGGGCTCCAGGCCGCTGCCGTGGGCCTGAAGCGCCGGCGGTCTCTTTGAGCGCTTCTGCGGAGCAGAGAGCGAGCGTTCCCTGCCCCGCAGACAGTGTCGGACCCGCTCACCGGAGGATCGCTGGATCCTCCGGTAAGCTGCAGGGCCAACACAGCGGGGCCACCGGGTCCTCACATTGCTGAGGACCCGCCGCGGCCCCGTGCGGCACAGCTGGCAGCGTTGCGATGAAGTGATGTCATCGCGACGCCACCAGTCCTCGGGCGCACAGCGTGTCATAGGCCGTGCGCCCGAGGAGCTGCCAGAGGAGCGTGCGGCCGGAAAAGAAGAGGAGCGCGCAGCCAGAGAAGAAGAGGAGCGCGTGGCTGGGACAGAGGTAAGGTGAGTATGAATGTTGTTATTTTTGCCTGCCTGTGGCCCCTATATGCTTGCCTGTGGCCCCTATACGCCTGTCTGTGGCCCCATACGCCTGCCTGTGGTCCCTATACGCCTGCCTATGGCCCCATATGCTTGCCTATGGCCACATATGCTAGCCTGTGGCCCCATAAGCCTGACTGTGGCCCCTATACGCCTGCCTGTGGCCCCATACGCCAGCCTGTGGCCCCATACGCCTGCCTGTGGCCCCGCTATGCCTGCCTGTGGCCCCATACACTTGCCTGTGGCCCTATACGCCTGCCTGTGGCCCCATACTCTTGCCTGTGGCCCGATTCGCCTGCCTGTGGCCCCATAGGGCTGCCTGTGGCCCCTATACGCCTGTCTGTGGCCCAATACGCCTGCCTGTGGCCCCTATACGCCTGCCTGTGACCCCATACGCCTGCCTGTGGCCCCATACGCTTGCCAGACAGGCGTATAGGGGCCACAGGCAGACCTATGGGGCCCCATACGCTTGCCTGTGGCCCCTATATGCCTGCTTGTGCCCCGATATGACTGCCTGTGCCTCCATACTCCTGCCTGTGGCCCAATACGCCTGCCTGTGGCCCCATGCGCTTGCCTGTGGCCCGTATATGCCTGCCTGTGGCCCCATACGTCTGCCTGTGGCCCCCATATGCCTGCCTGAGCCCCTAGCTATATACCTGCCTGAGCCCCTATATACCTGTCTGACTGTGGAGACATATATACATATACCTGCCTGACTGAGAGGGCATATCTATATACCTGTCTAACTGAGGGGACTTATATACTTGAGGATTCTAAGATATTTGTGTCCAAATCCTCAGGGACGAATTGTGGCCGGGAGAATCCAGCATGAAGGTGAGAACCGGATGGAAAAGAAAAGGGAACGTGAACGACGCTGATCAGAAATGATGTCTCCGGTGAGTCACTAAATGTAACTGCAGTGTAATCACTTATATTTCTGCAGAGCGTCTACATACAACTAGTATCTAACAATATCTGGTCACTGTATGTCGGTGGTATATGTCTGCAGAGCCTGTGTACAGCTGATAGTCACATGTGGCGGTCGCGTTTGGTCAGGGTCTGGCAGGATTATTTGATCCTTAAGTAGTAATAGTTTAGGGTCTTGGTTCTTTAGGAGTGTTTTTAGTAACAATACTTCATCTGGCAGATTTGCTCCATGTATCGGTGGATTATTTGGTGACTGTTATTTAGGGGTATTACACTGTCATATGGAGGGGAGCGATTTTGAAAACACAAATTAGTCAGGGCTGATTTTCATTGTGCAGTGACTGCTGAGGAGATGGACTGGAGCTATGTGGAATGTGCAGAAAGTTAGTGACAGGACCTGGCGCAGGGGCGAGAGGACCTGGTGCAGGGGCGAGAGGAATTAGTGTGGGGGGGTGCAATTTTTTGGGAGCAAGAGGGGGGGGCGCCATGGGCTGTACTCGCCTAGGGCACCAAAATGCTTTGTCCCGGCCCTGCATGGCTAAGTAGCTAAACCATATCCCCCTCTACCCCTCACCAGCCCACATACAATATACGCCTCCCACACCAGCCCACATACAATATCAGCGCCTCCCACCAGCTCACATATAATATCCACCTCCACGTTTTCCTTGGTCATGTACCTCACCACTTTCTAAAATAAACAACACTATAAACACAAGCAAGAAAGTAAAAGTGAAACCCCCTAATCACAGGGTCAGAAACAGGTGTGCACTCACTTTTACAATAAGGGACAAGCGTACACTGTCAAAATATAAGCGCTGATATAACCTACAATAGCGCCATATAGAGACCACATAGTGATCAGACACCAGTTCAGGTATAACCTAAAACACCGCTATATAGATAATGATCAGACAGCAGCTCAGGTCACCATCACATGACAGTGAATACAGCACTGATCCAATCTTTCAATATATAAGCAAAATAACCCCTGAGATCCAGGGGCTCATAAGAGATGTCTTATCTGATGAGTTGTTCTCTTTTTTCATGAGTCATTCATTTTCCCTTTTCTCCTACATCCATTTCAGACTGCCATGATGACTTCTCCCGGCCCACACTAGTCCCTGCAGAATTTCTGGGGCCTAACTACTTCCTACTAACTAACTACGGCTAATGTATCTATTTAACTATGGCCTATTTGTCTAACTGGGGCCTATATGCTGCCTACCTACCTGGGACTTTCTTACCTGAGGCCAACAAACCTACCTACCTGGAGCCTACTAATCTACCTACTTAAGGCCTACCAACCTACCTGGAGCCTACCAACCTACCTAACGGGGGTCTACCTAGCTACCTGGTGCCTACCTACCTAGTTGGGAATCAGCCTACTTGCATACCTGGTAATATGAATCTGAGAAGTACAAGCCATAACTGTATCACAGTTCTCTGTTCCTACCCACCCTTCTAGGATACTGTGCCTCTAAGCTATTGCCTATACCCCCACCCTTGGTTAGTTTGTATAGAGGTGGGGACACTGAGGGAGGTGCTGGAAAAGTGAGGATACTAAGATAATTTTGTCCAAATCTGCAGAGACAAGCGGTGGCCGAGAGAGTTCATCATGGTGGTCGGGACCAGACCACCGTGATGACATGAAAAAAAGGGAAGGTGAACGTCACCTATAACTACACAGTAATCGCTTATATGTCTGCAGAGCCTGTGTACACTGGTATCTACAACTATATGGTCACCATATGGGATTAATATACAGTATGCAGAGCCTGTGTACACTTCTATCTACCACTATGTAGTCACTGTATGGTGGTAATAATGGTGTTTGTATATTGATCTTTATTCAGTAATAGTATAGGGGTATTATTCAGTCACTATGTGGTGGTAATCTGTTGTCGTGTTCTGATGGTATAATTGAGTTATTATGTAGTAGTAGTTAGTAATGCTGGTCTTGGTATAGTGGGATTTGTTTGGTATTTGCGGTATTTGCTCCTTGTATTATCTAGTAACTCCATGACTATTGTTAATGGGTACCACTAAATGTACCGGTGAGGGGGGGACATCCAAAAGTTTGCTATGGGTACCAGGTTTCTCTATTTACGCCCCTGCTTACCTCTATACAAATCACTAGTGAGACTACTTATGGAATATTTTATACAGTTTTGGGTATAACAAGGACCTAGTTTCACAGGGCCCTATAGGTTTGTTTACGTTTTCCCTTAATAATAAACACCATTTAAAAACTGCATTTTGTGTTTGCTTGTATTATGTTTCTCTAATATTCAAATTTGTTTGGTGATCTGAAACATTTAAGTAGGACAAACAATTGGGAAATCAGAAAAGGGCAAATACTTTTTCACACCACTGTATTTGTACATGGTAATTAAATTGCCACTAAGCCTTCTTTTTTCCAAGCTAAATAACCCAAGTTTGATAGCCTGTCTTGGTACTTCAAACTTCCCATTTCTTTAACAATCCTGGTCACCCTCCTCTGCACCTGCCCAGCTATGTCCTTGTTATATACTGGAGCCCAAAAATGTGTACAGTATGTGAAAGAACAATAAACAGATCTCTTACATGAGCTTTTTATTTCTAGACCTATAACAATGACAAGCAGGAATTCTCTATGTCTAGAGGAAAGAAGGTTTCACCATCATCACAGTATTGTGCACAAAGGAGGACATGTATGATCAGGTTTTTCACCCTTTTTTCTGCCCTACAATGCACCTAACTGAGCAGTCTACGATGTCTAATGCGCCTAACGTGCGTAAGACTCGACAATTCCGAATGCGCCTAACATGGAGGGGTGTTCTGGGGCGTTCTGGGGGTGTGTCACACCACACTCGTAATATTAGACACATATATGAATGTGGTTCGGCAAAACCAGGCGCATTACTACTCCGACATGCAGACCTATTTCAATGTGGTCTGCCTGAGCCTGAGGAGTCAAAGTGAAGCTAGATTTGCTGTAAAGGGCAAAAATGTCCAAATTTTCTCAACTTACATCAGTACAATAATAAAAAGTAATTTATTATAATTATCAAACTGTATGAAATGTAATTATTTAAATTTAATGAAAAAAATGTGATCATATAAAATTAATATAAAAATATATAATGTCCCCAAAATATAGAAATATCTCCTATAAAATGTATTTAAAGTTCATAGAATCTTAAACGAATTTTACATTAAATAGCCAACTGATTATGTTGTTCAGATTTTTATATTTTTAATTTTTACTACATTAAATTTGAAATGTATTTTTGCTGCTCTTACCCTGTATTCTACATACAGCAAGAGCCAGCACAGCACAGGTATTGCTGGGATCTGTGGTCCTCCAGGCAGGATCAGTACCATAGTTTCTATTCACTGACATGCTATTCTAATGATTTTTCTCTTATTTCCAGCCTGTCTATAACCTTTATACATGTTAGGCGTATTACTTATGCACCTAAGTTCCGTAATGCGCCTAACACATAGGCGAGGCGCATCGAACTTTACACACCATTTATGAACGCACAAAAAACACTTTCTATATCAGGCGCATTATACACTGAAAATGAGACTCGACTATTCACTTCGACACGCCTTCCTTTACTGTAAGAGCGGTGACACTATGGAATTTTCTGCCACAAAAGGTTGTGATGGTAGATTCATTGATCAAGTGTTTAGATGCCTTTGCTAAAAAGTGTAATACTGCAGGTTATGGGGACTAGATTCTGGAGAGAGGATGTTGATCCAGGGATTATTCTAATTGCAGTATTTTGAATTGGGAAGGAACTTTTCCTTTTGTATTGGACAATTGATATCTGCCTCATAAGGAATTTTGCCTTCCTCTGAATCAACACTGTAGGACTATAGGTTTAACTTGATGGACCCGTGTCAACCTTATCTTCTATGTTACAGTACTGAACTGTAGTACTACACACAATCTGTATACAGAAGTTGGATTGCACTACTTGTGGATAAAAGCAGCCATATTTTTCTTCAGTCTTTATACAGCGCATCACCAAAATATTTTTTCTAGAAAGCAAGTAAAAAAAAAAAGTTGTTTCAATCTCTTATCTACCAATTTCTTATTTGATACATAATTCATTTTTATGAGCTTAAGGGGTTCAGGATAGTTCCTATATATATACTTATAGATGATTAACTAAAAATGGGCTTGACTTCAGCTACTGAGGTTCTATTTCAGATTCAGAAAACGAGAATATCCTGCAGCCTTAATACAACCTGAACTTAGATGGTACTGATTCTGGTTATTACTCCCACAAGTACACTGAATATTTCTGGACAGGAGCGTTTTTATGCACTGACTATTTCTCTCGGTTGCCCTGTAAATTATTTATGCCTCCCTTTTTTTATTTGTGTGGTAATAGTTGTAACTGCTGAGGCCATAAATAAACATTAGTGCCTATAAATAAAATTGTTACCTTTCTATTTTGTATTATTTTATTGCACTCAGTTTCGGGTCCATCAAAAGATCTACATGTATCTAATATAAAAAAAGACTAGATTTCTGGGGTTTTTTCCTTGTTGCCTTAAATAAGTAACATTGTAGTTTAGACGGGAGCATACTTTTAGAGACAGGTTCTTAACACCTGAAATATTTGGCAATTATTTGTGTCTTGCATAAAGAAATGTTTGTGTGAGAAAGTATATGAATACTTCCCCCTTAATTCTTCCATTGTGTATGTCTAGCACATATATGTCCACTGTGGCTGCTCGAATAGTATGATTAGATTTCTCTCACTTAACCCCCTATAACGCCCTAAATCATTATATTTGTTCTCAGGCAGGATCACCAGGGCCTTTGTTTTTGTTTATAGTTAAGTGAACTAGAATGGCCGAGGCTATTGGCTCTAGCCATAGGTAGGAGGAACTAACTGGAGTGTGACAACACCATCGAATATACAGTTGGTACAGAAAGTATTCAGATCCCTTTAAATTTTTCATTCTTTCTTGCATTGCAGCCATTTGGTAAGATCCAAAAAGTTCATTTTTTGGCTCATTAATGTACACTCTGCACCCCATCTTGAAAGAAAAAAACAGAAAAGTAGATATTTTTGCAAATTTATTAAACAAGAAAAACTGAAATATCACATGGTCATAAGTATTCAGACCCTTTGCTGTGACACTCATATTTAACTCACATGCTGTCCATTTCCTTCTGATCCTTCTTAAAATGGTTCTACTCCTTCATTGGAGTCCAGCTGTGTTTAATTAAACTGATTGGACTTGATTAGGAAAGGCCCCCACCTGTCTATATAAGACCTTACAGCTCATAGTGCATGTCAGAGCACTCGAGAATCATAAGGTCTAAGGAACTGCACAAGGAGCTCAGAGACAGAAATGTGGCAAGGCACATATCTGGCCAAGGTTACAAAAGAATTTCTGCAGCATTCAAGGTTGTTAAGATCACAGTGGCCTCCATAATCCTAAAATGGAAGAAGTTTGGGACAAGCACAACTCTTCCTCGACCTGGCCATCCAGCCAAACTAAGCAATTATGGGAGAAGAACCTTATGAGAGAGGTGAAGAAAAACCCCAAGATCACTGTGGCTGAGCTCCAGAGATGCAGTAGGGAGATGGGAGAAAGTTCCACAAAGTCAACTATCACTGCAGCACTCCACCAGTTGGGGCTTTATGGCAGAGTGTGCCGATGAAAGCCTCTCCTCAGTGCTCTGGACATCAGACTGGGCTGAAGGTTCTTCTTCCAACAAGACAATGACCCTAAGCACACAGCTAAAATAACAAAGCAGGGGCTTCAGAACAACTCTGTGCCCATTCTTGACTGGCCCAGCCAGAGCCCTGACCTAAAGCCAACTAAGAATCTCTGGAGAGACTTAAAAATGGCTGTCCACCAACATATATCATCCAACCTGAGGGAACTGGAGAGGATCTGCAAGGAAGAATGGCAGAGGATCCCCAAATCCAGGTGTGAAAATCTTGTTGCATCATTCTCAAGAAGACTCATGGCTGTAGTAGCTCAAAAGGGGGCTTCTACTCAATACCGAGCAAAGGGTCTGAATACTTATGACCATGTGATATTTCAGTTTTTTTGTGTTTAATAAATTTGCAAAAATCTCTTAATTTCTGTTTTTTTTTTCTTTGAAGATGGGGTGCAGAGTATACATTAATGAGCAAAAAAATGAACTTTTTTGATCTTACCAAATGTCTGCAATGAAAGAAAGAGTGAAAAATGTAAAGGAGTCTGAATACTTTCCGGACCCACTGTAGCTCATTAGGGTGTAAAATGCTGTGAGCTAGATCTAGGTGGGCGGCATTATTGAGGAATTGAGTCATGTGTTACTCGTTTTGCAGTGGAAATCCCTGAAATTTGCAATAGCCATAGTGGAAGAAAGAGCAGGAAATAGGCAGTTCAGAACAATTACAAAATTGAAAGTTTTTATAGTTATTGATAAATGATGGAAAGTCATTATATAAGTGAAACGGGTTTGGTGAAGATACAATGGCATGTGAGAGAAGTATTCAGTGTAATAGCTGATAAGAGGAAAAATCCTCATTTCCTTGCTGTGATCTGTAGTTCTACAGCAGCAGTTGTGATTTCAGAAGGGAGGGGATATAAGAAGGGGGAGCTACAGATGTGAGTCTCGATTGTGTTCTTTCTGTGTGTGTTTTTCTTACTCATGAGGTAATGTTCTGCAGATGATGCTTGGTATTATACAAGATATATTCATGTATGCTTGTAGTTTTTGTTGTAAATATATAATGTAAGTTATATGTGGTGTGTGAGTTATAAAAAAAAGTTACCTATATATGCGTTATAAAGGATACCCTCTTAAATTTAGTTTAAGTTAAAAATAAGTCCATTTAATATATAAGCAAATAAGCAAATAAATAAATTGGGTATTGTGCACAAAGGAGGACATGTATGATCAGGTTTTTCACCTTTTTTCTGCCCTACAATGCACCTAACTGAGCAGTCTACGATGTCTAATGCGCCTAACGTATGCGTAAGACTCGACAATTCCGAATGCGCCTAACATGGAGGGGTTTTTGGGGGCGTTCTGGGGGTGTGTCACACCATACTCGTAATATTAGACACATATAGAATGTGGTTGGGGCAAAAACCAGGCGCCATTACTACTCCGACATGCAGACCTATTTCAATGTGGTCTGCCTGAGCCTGAGGAGTCAAAGTGAAGCTCGATTTGCTGTAAAGGGCAAAAATATTTCTCAACTTACACCAGTACAATAATAAAAGGTAATTTATTAAAATTATCAAACTGTATAAAATTTTAAAATTTTTAAATTTAATGAAAAATATGATCATAAAAAAATTAATATAAAATATATAATGTCCCCAAAATATAGAAATGTTTCCTATAAAATGTATTTAAAGTTCATAGAATTTTAAAAACGAATTTTACATTAAATAGCCAACTGATTATGTTGTTCAGATTTTTATATTTTTAATTTTTGCTACATTAAATTTGAAATGTATTTTTTCTGCTCTCACCCTGTATTCTACATACAGCAAGAGCCAGCACAGCACAGGTATTGCTGGGATCTGTGGTCCTCCAGGCAGGATCAGTACCATAGTTTTTATTCACTGACATGCTATTCTAATGATTTTCACTTATTTACAGCCTGTCTATAACCTTAATACATGTTAGGCGCATTACTTATGCGCCTAAGTTCCGTAATGCGCCTAACACATAGGCGAGGCGCATCGAACTTTACACACCATTTATGAACGCACAAAAACCACTTTCTGCATCAGGCGCATTATACACTGAAAATGAGACTCGACTATTTGCTTCGACACGCCTTCCTTTATACATGTCGCCCAAAGTTTTCAATTTTTTTTTAAATATTCCTATGTTTTGACCAGTTTTATACTACCAGGAATGTCACTTATTGTCTTTTTCCCAAATGTTTCCTTTAGGTGGAGAAAAGCAGCTTGACTATTAACCTTGTGCTTTCTTGTAGGGATGAAAGGATTCTTTCTTTTTTTATTCATTTGAAGTACATACACTAAAATCTAGAGAATGTTTTTATTTTAATTATTGCCATTGTTTTGGTTTTTTGGCATTGATATATTTTTTTGTTTTGTTTGTTCTTTCCCTCTTTTCATTTTGTTTATTCTGAATTTTTTTGTGTTCTATGTGTGGAGATTATGTTAGTTTCTTTGTTAGTTTTATGTTAGTTTGTTGCTAGATCTATGTTTGTCTAATTCTATGTTTGTCTGTATTGTTATATGTAAAGCCATCAAGTCCTAAATGGTGAGTGCAGCTGAGCTATCTACAAGTGATGGTAAGCAGAGATGTACATGCTGCCAAATTCAGAGACGGGAACAAGTGACAGACTAGAAGGAGGGGGAAGAGCCAATGGTTGTAAATTTCCAGAAATAGGTTCCAGTTTGAGAGCAGTCATCTTTTAGGGACACTGAATTTTCCCTGAAGTTAAATATCTTTCCCCAATATTTTTTGCTGTTTAAAATATGCAACTTCCTATAAGTTTAAGGGTTTTTCCTAAATATTTTTGGGATTAGCAGGTTACTGCAGAGAAAGGGTTCATTTACTCTTTTTTTTCTTATGTATTTTCTGTAGAGCTTGAGTACCTTTACATTTTCCTAGATGCTTGTTACTTTCTTAAATTAACCAACACACTATACAGCAAGTCTGTCCCCAGTGCTGCAACAGTGGACACCACCTGACTCATGAATGGTATCATAGTACGTGGATGACCAAGTACCAGTGATAGATGAAAATGTAAAGAGGCTGCACTATCTCTCTTTTTTAAGTTGATCAAGGGTGTAAATCCCCAAAAGACAAGTTACAGTTTTTGCAAGTAAAGGTTTTCCTTCTAAGGGACGTCAGCTGTGCCAGGATCTACCCCAGAAAAAGATACAGTCATACAGGACCGATTTTGGATTTAGTGCAGCCAGGATATTCCTGGGTTTTTTTTTAAAAATTAAAGCTTTTAAATGATAGTTTTTTGTGGCTAAAAAGCTTTTGTTTTTAGTATTTGGCTACAAGCATTTTAGCGACAAAGAGACATTTAACAAATTCCAAACTTTGAAGTTGTTAATTTACTCTGCACTTGCCCTGGGTTCACCTGGCTATGACAAGCCGTCCTCACTGTACTGCACTGAGATAGCTGGTCATGCCACGGCAGTCCTTACACAGTCACATGGTACACGGCAGAGAGCAGTAGTATATACTCAGCCAGATCAGATCCAGTGGCGATAGGAGCCCCCTCATGCATATGTGGGATAGTGGACAAGCCGCATTGTGTTTACTCAATAAAATCATATGTGTGATTTATAATTGTAAAGTATTCTGTTGCATTCTGCTGTTTGGCCACAAGATGCCACTGTTTCCGGTTTCTGGTGTATGCAAATGAGATATAACTGTCAGTGATAACTGACACATGAGACAACAGCCATTTTGTGTGGCAACAGGAGTAGACACAGAGAGATCAGATGAGGGCAAACCAGGGGCATCGCTAGGCAGTAATGTTCGGGGCACAAGCCCCGAATAAACCTGCCCATGCCCCGAGCCTCAGATCGTCGGCAGCTGCTGTGTGCCTGCAGAGCCCATGATCTGTTTAGCTCAGGGTTGTACGAGCCTGCAGGGAGGCAGGGAGACTGCTCGTGGTGTCGGGCGCTTAGTAGGGGAGTGAGCCGGCTGCTCACTCACTGAAGCTCCTGACTCTGTGCCCTGCAGCCACGTCCAGCACAAGAGTCAGGAAGTTCAGCCTCATACAGCGAGTGAGAGGCTCCGCCCCCTGTCGTGCTCGGCTCCGCCCCTGTCGTGCTCGGCTCCGCCCCTGCTGTGCTCCCGCGTCCCACACCATCTCCTGCCTGCAGCTACAGTGATTTCATCATGGAGTCAACAGAAGCTCCCCCAGGTGCCCGGATCATGAAGGTCCTAAAGGGAGTGAGTAAGCCTCACTGTAGAGACCAATGCTAGTTTAAAAAAAATTAAAAGAAACCATGAATGGGGAACTGAATGGATTTAGGGTTGTCCCTTTATATTTGGTGTGTGTATTTTGTAGACATGTGTATGTTTTGAGGGTTGTGTAAAACGTGTGTTTTGTATGTGTAGACGTGTGTGTGTATGTTTTTTAAAAGTATGTGGTTTTAACATATGTGTGTAATGTAATTTTTGTATGAAACTGTATACAAAACATATCCACAATATCGCCTTCATTCAGGGCACTAGTAGTTAACCCTCCCTGTTGTGTCTCTTACACGAAAAATACAATGGTTGATGAATTATTTTTAAAAAATTTGTTTTATCCCTGTCTTTTGTCAGGGTTTTGTATTTTTTTTAGTGCTGCACCCCAAGCAAAGGCTGGTTCACACGGCGAAATTTGGCAGGGTGCTTTTTTACGGGTTTTTGAAACTTCTTTTACCCCCCAAAATTGGCCCATTTTTTTGGGTTAATTCATAGCTCTTTTGAGAACATGAATTTATTTTGGTCTTCTGGGCTTTAAAATTGGGGAGGCCCAATTTGGGGCCCGTTTGGGCCGCGAGGGATTGTTGTGAAGGGGAGCCGGCCCCCCCTGAAAAGTGCGTATTTCCCAAAAAAGCACGCGTATTGGGGGTTGTAGAGTACCTGCGAGTACCCTTTGTAAAAACATGTCCTAAGGGTATGTTCCACCAGCGTATATGGCATTGGGCCTGTGTGAACTGGTATACCCCCGGGAGGTTGGAATTCCCACCTCTCCAGCGGGGTAATTTCGCAGGCCCCGGCCACCCCCCTTTCACTTTCCTTTTCCCCCTTTTGGGGCCCTTTGTCATTTAAAATTTTTTTTGGGGGGTTCTTGTGGGGGAAAAACCAAAACCGTAAAAGAGCCCTCACCGCTATGATTTTACCGTTTTTGGGGGGGGCGCTTTTTGGGCACATTACAGCACGTTTACCCCAAAAAATACACGGTGTATGTTCCCCCCCAACGTAATGTCGTCCGTACTTTGGCGGAAATTTGTGTTATTTCGTTTTTCAAAACTTTAAGGGGCGACATTTGGAAATTTTCTTTTTTAAACCTTTCTGGGGAAAATTTAAATATCAGGGGACGGCTGGTTTTACAGTTTTTTTTTTCTGTAAAAACACATGCCGCATTTCAAAATTAGGGCAGAAAAATCCTTTGTAAAACCCTGCCCTACTGAGAAAAAAATTTAACAAAAAGGGGCCCCGGGGCCCCGGAAGTTTTGGGCCCCTTTGCAATGCCCCGGGGCCCAAAGGGCCTGGGCGAGGGTTCCCACAAAGCTTTCCTGATTCTGCCCCTAAAACTTTGAGCTTCCCAGGTGGGAGAAAAAAATTGGCGGCGGGGAATTGAGGGCTTTTAGTGAGGAAAGCCCCGTGACAAAAGGGGACGTTCTGCAGGAGGCCCAGAAAAGGAAAAGAATCCCCCTTTTTGGGTTTATCGACCCCTCTCAGGTTCAGAAACCTGGGCCCTGACTGTTTTTGAAACCCCAAAGGAAACCCCCAAAACAAAAGCGTGCCCCCCAACGAACCAGGACTGTTTGGGGGCCCTGTAGTTAGCTGTTAGGGAGGTTTGGTTTCAGGTTTTTGGTGTTAATAAAATTTTCCCCTTCTGATTCAGGATTTTGGTAGAGTGCTGCTGTAGCACTGTCTTTTTTTTGGGGGACCGTCCACATGTCGAGAAAATTCTGTTTTTTGTTTTTTGGGGGTTTTAGGGGTCGTTGGTTTGCTGTAAAAAATTGCTGTGCTGAAAGGGCGAGGGCCCCTTTTGGGGAAAAAGCCCCAACCCGTCTTTTCCTTTTTGGGGGTTTTGGTTTAAAAAGGAAGGGGGGATGGCCCTTCTAAAACCCCGTGGGTGGGTTTAAACTTTTTAGTACTTTCCCTAAGGAAACACCTCTTGGTGACGCGTTGTGCAAACACAGGGGTCCCCCGGTAAAAAAACTTTTTTATTTGTGTTTTGGGGAAATTTTTTTCAAAAAAATTTCCTAAAAAGCAAAGTAGACTACACTGTGATGAATGGTGTTGTAGACATTTTCTTCATGGGGGGGAACCTCCGTGTATGCAGGAAGCCTACTCCCTGTCCCTCGCCTTGCAAATAAGGTGTTGGGGGTATTAAAATAGAAGTTTTTAAAACCAATTTATGGTTAAAGTCGATTTGGTTTACTCGGGTTGGGTGGAACTTGACTATGAACTGAATCTGATGTGCAACATTAGTTATCCCCAATTTTTAGATTTAGAAGTTGAACTTTTCCCTAGGCCCTTTTCTCAAGGGTTTTTTAAGGGGGTCGATCATTTTCAGAAAAATCCCGGACTTTCTGCAAAAAGATAAAATTACCAATTCAAAAAATGGTCTAAACATGAGTAAAGTCACCATCATAAACAAGAAAGTACCCAAAAAGAAGGATAATGATCTCAAAAAAATTACCTATAACGATTTTTATTCCAAAAAAACCTTTTTAAATAAAAATTTTCGCGGGCACAACTGAAACAACCCTTTTTAAAAATTTTTAAAAAAAAAAAATAAACCCCCGTACAAAAATTTGGTGGGCAAATCCCCCAAACCCAAAAATTAACAAAAAAAGTTTAAATTTGGGAAAAATGCCCTAAAAAATATAAAATAAAGATAAGTGATCAAAAAAACAAAAAAAGCACCCCAAAACCCCAAAAAAAAATTATTATGCTTTTTTCCCAAATTTTCTTTTTTTGTTAATTTGGGGGGGGGGAGGGGTCCCAATATTTGTATGAGGGTTTTTTTGTTTTTTTTAAAAGTTTTTTTGGTTGTTTCAGTTGGGCAGTGAATTTTTTGTATTTATAAAGTATTTTTTTGGGAATTAAAAAAAACGTTTTTTTTATGGTAATTTTGGGCGTCATTTTACTTCTTTTCTGATAAGGGTACCTGTTTGGGACATGTAAGGTTTTTTCCTTTGCAATGCTTGTGTTCTAGTTACTCAAGTTAAAAAAGTAAGGTGAAAAACATCTCCATTTTAACAAAAAACTGAATTGCTTTGCTTTTTAGCGGGTTTTTAAAAAAAGTTAATTACCTATTCTCAAACTTCCTTTGGAAAACACATCCAAAAACCCTAAAAATTGGGAATCAAAAAAATATATCCCTTTGGGTACCAAACCAAAAATTTTGCTAAAAGGGAAAACTTTTGGCATTTCATGGGAAAGTTACCAACATAAACTCTAAAAGGTCATGTGTGATCTTAGCATAAATCTGTCAAATTAAAAATGGGATGTTATGAATGACTTCACACAATTACCTGCAATAAAGGAGGAGAGGAGGGCCAAAGGAAAAGGTTTAAAAAATATGACAGGGGGTAAAAAAGATCTTGCAACTGAGCAGGGCAGGTACAATGTATTGAAGATTCCTTTTGTTTATCCTGAAAGCAGATAATGACAATTGTTGACCGATTGGGGGGGGGGGGGGGAAAATTTAATTATTTGAACTACCCTATTGATTTTGTTTAAAAAAACCTCTTTTTTTGGGAAAAGGGGGAAAAGGGTCCTTTTTGAATTTTATGTTAAAAACGGGTTTTCCATGGGGAAAAAAAAAATTATGGGAGAAATGTTGAAGGAAGGCGCTTCGGGAAATGAATTGTCGAGTCTGTTTTCAGTGTATGATGGGACCTGAAAAATAATAATTTTAAAAATAATAAACTTTATTTCTATAGCGCCAACTTTTTCCCCGCACTTTACAAAAATTTAAGGGTAAAAATACGTCATTACACATTAAAGTACTTACAATTTAGACACAAGG
>JAODAL010058610.1:0-21986 GCA_025379985.1 Phyllomedusa bahiana | reverse complement strand
AACTATTTTTGAAATTTGTGCAAGTGTTTTTGTTTTAATAGTTATACTCCATTTTTTATTTTTCCTGTAAATAGTCCCTGGGGAAACCCTGATAACAAACAGGGAGATTGAAACATGTTGGGACACTTTTTTGTGAGGGATTGCTAGGGTATTTTTAGTAGGAGGGATAGGTTCCTGGCGGAAGCGCCCTTGTTGGGGCGGTCTTTTCCGTTTTAGTAGGTTAGGGCTATTTAGTCACGGTGTAGGGTTAATTAGTGTTAGTTATTTTCTGTTTTTTCATGTGTGTGTCCATTGTTTCTGTGTCATAGGGATGGTTCCATCTTTTATTAGTACAATATTAAAGGTGATATTTTAGTCTTTCCTTATCTGTCTAGTTTTGAATTTATGAGGGAGCAGCTTTGACTTGTTGTAGGTCTTTTTCTGTTTTCTTATTAGGGGAAAGTAAAGGATGTCTGGAGATGACAGGCTCCAGGCACCACAAGCTCCATGTAAGCAAAACACCCTCATTGCTGTAACCAGAACACCCTCATTGCTATAAACAGTTATATACACAGCCTGAACTGTTGAAACAAATGTGAGAAATGCTCTCTGCCCCCTCCCCCACCCCCCTGTGTTATCAGGCAGGAGGTAGGGCAGACGGTATAAGGCTATTATATGAGGGGAGAGCATTGTATAAGGCTGTGTTTAATGAGGGGAGAGTGAATCTAACTGCTAGAGACTGATTAATTGCCAAGATCCTTACATAGAGCTGAGATAAGAGCATAGAGAAGCTGAGGCACCTAGTTTCACTTTCAATATCAACAGCTCAAATGGGAGTAAGAGCAGAGTGCAGGCAGCTAATCACAGCACAGGAGGCGTTTCCCATCCGGGGGCATGTCCAAACAGGCTGAATGACATTTCAGTCAGCCAATCACAGAAAAGGGGGTGTTTCTCATCTAGCTGCTGCAGAAATAGCTATAGATGCACAGATTAACTTATATCTGCTATATTAAGTGACTTAGGTAATGCAAACCAATTACAAAAGTGCTTATTTTTACTGTCCCCATCATTTGAGGTATGATCTTAGTAGCGTGAAAACCCCTTTAAGACGTATGAAATGAGCAAAACTTGTTACTCTGATTTGAATTGACGTTTCCTAATAATAGTCTTTTTCTATTTCATAAGGTATCTCTATTGGTAGAATTATGGATCATACCTGAGCTAGAATAAGATACTAGGTCCATGAACTTTGGTGCCACTCCTGGTGCAGACAGTTTTAAAGTCATTGTGCAGCTGGCATTGCCCTGCAGAAGCTGTTGTGGCCAGAGGAGGCTAATAATTTTAACCACAATCGGGTGAGTATGTTTGTTTTTAGGGGCACAGTGTGTGATATTATCTAGACAAGGAGCAGGAGTGTTTGATATTATTTATACAAGGGGCACAGTGTAGGGCAATGCCTATACAGGAGAAACAAAATGTAGCACTAAACATTATATTCAGGAGGCACAGTGTGTTGCACAATTGGTAAAGTGGACACAGTATGTGATATTACTTGTACAAAAATCAAAGTGTGTAGCACTTTCTATACTGGGGCACAGTACAGCACTATTTTAGGGAGCACAGTATGTTGCACTAACCTTAAAGGGGTTGCCTCACTACATTTATTTATCTTACCTCAGTCCTGTTTTCTTAGTTTCATTTTTTAATAAATTGGGCATGTTTACTGGCTTCTACTAGCCTGCTTTAGAAGCCACGTCTGTAGTTATAGCAAGTTGCGCTGGCAGCCTATCAGGAGAGATTGAACCGGTCTGTAGCTATAGCAACCTGATGAGCTGATACAGCCCATACAAGAGGGGAAATCTAGGAACAAGTAGGACGCTGTTAATGGACACATATTGCAAAGTGACTTGTTTTTGCAAGATCTTTAACATAAAAAGCAATCCTTGTAGTGAGATAACCCCTTGAAGCTGCATAGATTGCAGAACTATCTTTAGGAGACACTGTCTGGAGGTGGTACCGAGCTTTGTTCAGGTGCTGTAGATGTCTACTGAAGATACTGAAATTCTGACATTGTATCTTTCTCTTAAGCTTGATTGTAAAAGTTGCAACATTATGAAACAGAATCTGCTCCCTGTAATTAGTTATATTTCTGCTGTGCTTCCTGAAAATATTAATAGCATACACTGTACTCCTGAAATTAATTTTAATATACAATGTGCCTCCTGAACTAAATTATAATACACTTTATCTTCTCTCTCTGCAGACACGCCCCAAAGTGTACACGTGAGGATTCATTCTGTGTGAGCCGGGGGAAGGGAACGGTTCTCAGCTGTCGCTAGAAGTGAAAAGCTAATTGTAACTCCATAGTGTATATCTACATTTCTTGCTCTCTCCACATACTTTGAAATTAGAATGGGCTTTTGACATTCAGGACTCTGGTAAAGATGGGTGATTTTTTTTCTCTGTCTCTCTCACTCACACAGTGATATATCTTGCAGATTATTACACCTTTGACCTCTACAGATCTACAGAACAAAACTATATGCTTTATCTGTATGTGTTTGCAAGGGACTGCACATGATTTCTCTCTCCCTGCTGCAGGACCTCTGATCGCTGTCAGTGACAAATCCCGCAGCGCATACGTCGCACCTCTATCACTGATTGCTGTCACTGACAAATCTCTCTCTTGCTCACTCTCCTCTCTCTCCCCCCTTGCACACATCCCCCTCTGTGTTCCCGTCCATGACCTGTTTCCTCCATCTCCCTCACACGCACGTTCCTGATTATGACCGGGGTGTCACCTTGGCATATCCCGACCGAAGCTCTCACTTCGTTCCCAGGCACTAAACCATAACACTTCTCCTAAACCATAGCACTTTGCTTATGGTAACCAAGGACGGACATGCTTAGATTTCTGGTCCCTCCTTTTCAACTATGATCTTCGTAGCGAAAAAACTCCTTTAATTTCATGGGGCTAAGTGTGTAATATAATTTATTTCAGAGGACACAGTGTGTAATATAATTTGTGTTAGGGACACATTGCTTAACATGATTTATTTCAAGAGGTAGAGTATGTCATGTAATTAAAGATGTAGCAATAGATAAACTTGATAGATAATGTACCATGATATCACAGCACAAAATGTATTTCTACTTTTTCAATATTTTCAATGGCTTTTGTCTTGAGATAAGAGCAGATAATGTCAAGATCCCCAAGGGAGACATCAGATGTTGTGTAGGAGCCAGCTTGGCCTGGAACTGGGTTCTACAGACAGCTGATTGTATTGTCACAGTGGCTGGAGTGGAGTGCTGGACCCCTAAAAACTCCCATTCATGTCTATAGGAGAGTCCCGACCAACTCTCCATTCAGAACAGAGAGGTTTTATGGCTCAATAAGGAGATAGGTGAAGGTCTCAGAGGTGGGACCCATACTTACCTGACATTGATGGCATATCCTAGCTATATGCCATCAATATCTGTAGTGAGACAACCCTTTAAGGGCACAGTAGCTGTAATTCCCAATCTTTGCATATGAGAGGAGGTTTTGACCCCTTTTGTATTATAAATAGATATGGAGTCTCTAATAGTGGCTAATATACTGTTCACTCCTCTTACTGTATGCAGAATGGGTATGGGAAACAGTCTAAGCAATACATCACTGAAGGAAGGACCTTCACAGTTTTGCTTCCCATGGTGACAAACTAAAAGTACTAATGGTACTAATTGTCACTACCATTCTTTATTGCCAGGAGTTTGGCAGACAAAATTTGTGACTTGGCAGTCACCTAGCACTGATTCTCGCCAGAATCATATACATAGACCAGTAATGTGAGAGAGCCCTTGTTCAGCACTATCTCTAATGATTATAGAGGCAAAATGTGAATGTCCCCTCAGTATGGACTGGATACATTCTGGGTGTAGTAGTGCTCCACACGATGGCTTGAAGATCCACCATGCATGACCCATGGAATCCCTTTGGCAGCAGCAGGGTTAGCAAAGAAGACCAGAACATCTCCTAAACTCCTTACTCTGGTTTTACAATGACTAACTTTTACTGACCTAGGGCTTACTTAATTAAAACACTAGTTTAACAGGAGCATCTGTATGAGCCACTTACCTCTCCCCTGGCTAAGCCAGGACTGGACGAAACTGGTTTGTTCCAGCCCGGTGGTGGGAGGAGGTGGGCGTGGGGCCTCCTACTACATAGTTCTGGTAATTTCTTGCAGCAACTGATAGCGATTGTGAATACCTAACTGTAATCAGTACATGGAAGCAAAGTACAAGGCACATTACACATTAGTTTATCCTCAGTGTAAGCACATAACCTAAACATTATAAGCACATAACAATTAATGTATTATACATTTTTTAAAATCATGGGGCCCAAAAGAATTGTGACACAGTGCACCAGATCTACTTCTTCACAACTGTTTTACTTTACAGCAGTAGAAAGGGTACCGGGATACCACAATAACATGAAAAACCATGATAAAATAGTCAAGCTAAACTCTGATACACCCATCAATGGAAAATGTATAATATAATTAATTTCAAGTGGTACAGTGTGTAATAATTTCAGGGCACTCTAACAAACCACCCTGCAACCCTTATGCAGGGCCGCAGGCACACTCAAGTCCCCTCTCTCGGTACGCTGCCGGGGACGAGTGGTGCCACAGCCTGCTTGTCGGGCTACGGACACTTTCGTAATTGCCAGCAGGAACTTGGCTAGCCATGCTCCTGCTCTTCCACACTCATCTGACGGCCAGTGCATGCGCTCCAGTTCTCTAGGATGCCAGCTCCCTGAAGTTTAAAGGGCCGGCCCGCCGATAATTTGTTATTGCCGGACGCTGACCCTATATATCCGGGAAACCTCCCTTAGTTTCCTGCCAGATCTTTAGTGCCTATTTCCTATTGAGAAAATATTCCAGAGCTATTCCGTTACTTTACCATGTACCATATCCTTTGCCTCTGTCCCTCGAGCACAACCTTTTCCGCCTGTCCTGACCTTCTTGCCTGCCCCCGACTAAGAGTTTGCCTTATGATTCTGTACCTAGCTACACCTTGGCTGCTACCGCAAGCAAGTCACGTCAGGGGTAGCAACCTGGTAGGACACCCACTGCAGCAAGTCCAACTGTGGGCTCTGGTGAACACAGGGACCTACTTAGATTCCGCTCCCTGGCGTGACTTGTACCATTGCTTGCTGTGGTGTAGAGAATCCACTATTCCTGCCGTTACAGGCACAGTGTGTAATATATTTATTTCAGGGGTTGTAACATGTACTATTATTAATTTTAGGGAGTGCAGTGTGATGCACTTCTATACAAGGGCACAGTGTGTAATATTTATTTCGGAGGATACAATATGTAATGTAAATTATTTCAGGAGGTACATTGTACTATATAATATTTTTCAGGCAGGACATTATGTTAGATAATTAATTCAGAGTCACAGTGTGTTAAATAATTAATTTTTATTTACTTTTCCTTTACTATTGTCTACATTTCTTGCTTGAATATTTATATAATCTGTACGAATTGGATTTTCTAAAGATGTGTTTTTACCTTCAAAAATTCTGCAGATTTTACATGTTTGTCCCATGTAAAAGCACCTCCATAGGCTGCCTGTTAGTATGTAACTGATAAGCATAATAAATACAGAAGTACTACTGTGAATTGTAATAGTGAATAATCGCATGTTAAGTCACATAGTACAAATTGTAACAAAAAAAAAAAAAACACAACAAGAAGTCTTATTGAAGATGAAAATAAAAAAAGTAAAAAAAAAAACTTTTATCTCTGGAAATTTGGAATTGGAAAATGGCTTAAAATCCAAACTGTAAAAATTTTTAGTCAATCTACAAAAATAATACATAAAAAACCTTAAAAAAAACAATTTTCCCCATAGTTTTTTTTTTTTCTAGCCTCCTCCATAAAAATACTGAATACAATGTGCTCACAAGTCATATTTACTCCAAAAGGGTACAAAGCATACATTACAGTAGCACACAGTAGTCACTTAAACCCAAACAAACATTTAGCTCATCGCACATTTAAAATGCATTATTGTTTTGTACATTCATAAAAATAGAAGTATGTAGTACAAATTTTGATCAACTGATATGCCAAAACCCTCCCCCCCCCCCCCCCCCCCCCCCCCGCCTCTCCCCGGGGGCCAATGACTAGTGTTAGCGATTTTACACAAAAATTTAAAAACGGCAAGGTTTTTTTTGGGATCGAAAAATTTCCCGTCAGCATAATTAAGGTTAAAAAATGAGCATCATTATTAAGATCGCGCCTTTTTTCGGCGCTTCCTTAATTTTGGCGGCCGCAAATCAAATTTACAAATAAAAAGGGGGTGAGATGTGTGTGGACGTCATGACGGGGTTTGTATGGTTCGATTGGCTGGAAAAACCACATACCTCGTTTTACAAAACAGCTTTCCTGTTTCACCTCGGGGTCTCTTAGCGTCCATGGGGAAGGACCTGCGCCCCCTCCCTGGGGCCCAAACGGGCTCAGAAAAATTATCTATTTCGGGCCACAGAAAAACCCTTTCTACTATTACCCTTAACCCTTCCAATTTATTTAGTTTAAGAAAATTTAAAGGGTTTTTATGTGGGTTAGCTAGAGAATTTTAAAAAGCAGCATCAACCCACTGTAAATTCCACGGCGGGGGAGCAGGGGGGGGGGGGGCCGCGGGCAACACAGACAGCTCATTTTATAAAGAACACTGGTAAAGTCCCAAGACTTGGGTTGACATTGTAGGGGAATATCTTTATTATTCCCCCCTTTTTCTAAGAAAAATTTCCGGGAAAATTTTGGGGCACCTAAACTTATTTGGTACCATCTTTTCTAGTAATTTCAGGCCCTTTTTGTTAGGTCCCAAACCCCACTTTTATTATCAGTAAACTTTTCCCGAAATGTGTTCTTTTTAAATTTTTAAACCCATTACTCCTGGACTTTTTGATATATCCACCTTGCATTTAAATTAAATCCGCAATTTTGTAGCGCACGGGGTTGGTTTTTTGCCAAAAATACCGTGTATCATACGAAAACATAACATTTTACGGGGTTTTTTTGATTTTGCGCACCCATTTTTGGGTTTCATTGACGCAGCATCCACGAAATTTTAAAAAACACAATTCTATATTCACCCACAGGTTAATTGAAAGGGCAAAAAATACCGTTTATTATCCCAAAACAAAACATTTTATGTGTTTTTTGATTTTTGCGCACCAGCATTGTTAAATTGACGCACATCCCCCGTAAATTTTAAAAACAGAAATTTTCTAAATTCACCACAGGTAAATTTTGAAAGGTGAAAAAAAATACAGTTTTTTAAAAACCAAAACAAAAATTGGGGGGGGGGGGGGGGGGGGGGGAAGGGGGTTTTTAAAAAAAACAACATTAGGTTTTTTGCTTTTGCGCACCCCCATTGTTCATTGACCCGCATCCCAGAAAATTTTTAAAAACAAAAAATTTCTATTTTCACCACAGGTGAATTAAAAGGGTGCAAAAAAAATACCGTTTATTATACCAAAACATAAAAATTTAGTTTTTTTTAAATTTTTTGCGCACCCAGCATTGTTCATTACGCAGCAATCCAAACCGTTAAAATCTTAAAAAGAAATTCTATATTTCCCCACGGGTGTTTTGGGAAAGGTCAAAAAATACCTGTATTATAACGAAAAAATAACAGATACGTGTTTTTTACTTTTGCGCACCCAGCTTTTTCATTAACGCACCCCAAACTTTAAACTTAAAAAGAAATTCTATGTCACCACAGGTGAATTGAAAGGTGAAAAAAATCCCCGGGTATTTTTACGAAAACATAACAGAAAACGGTTTTTTATTTTTGCGCCCCCCATTTTTGGGGTTCATTAACGCAGCATCCACGAAAATTTTAAAACAGAAATTTCATATTTACCACGGGTTTGAATTAAAAGGTGCAAAAAATACCGTTTATTATCCCAAAACAAAAGTTTTAGGGGGTTTTTTGATTTTTTGGGGCCCCCAGCATTGTTCATTGACGCGGGACCCCACGAAAACCTTAAAAAGCAATTCTATTTTTTACCACAGGTAAATTTGGGAAAGGGGGCAAAAAATCCCGGGTTTTTTTCCAAAACATAACAGTAGGGGTTTTTTGATTTTTGCGCACCAGCATTTTTTAAATTGACGCACCCCCCCAAACGTAAACCCTTAAAACAGAAATTTCTATATTCACCACGGGTTTTAATTGAAAGGTGCAAAAAAACCCTTTTTAAATTAAAACCAAAACATAACAGTTAGGGGTTTTTTTTTTTTTGATTTTTGCGCCCCCCAGCTTTTTTCTTTAAACGCGCTTCCACGTAAAAAAAAAACCCACAATTCTATAGTCACCACAGGTAAAATTGAAAAGGTGAAAAAAATACTGTTTTTTATAAAAACTTTAACAGTACGTTTTTTTTTTGATTTGGGGGGCGCACCCAGCTTTGTTCATTGGGACGCAGCATCCACGTAAATCTTAAAACAGCAATTCTATAGTCCCCAAAGGTGAATTGAAAGGTGCAAAAAATACCGTGTTTTATACAAAAACCCCCAAAACAGATACGTTTTTTCTTTGACTTTTTTGCGCCCCCAGCTTTGTTCATTATGCAGCCCCAGTAAACCCTTAAAACAGAAATTTCCCTTATAGTCACCACGTAAATTTGGGAAGGTGAAAAAAAATCCCGTGGTTTTAAATACAAAAATAACGGGAATACTGTTTTTTAGATTTTTGCGCACCCAGCTTTGTTCATTGACCACCCGAAACCCCCAAAAACCCAGCAATTCTTAGTCCCCACAGGTGAATTAAAAGGTGAAAAAAAAATACCGGGTATTAAAACAAAACATAACAGAAAAGGGTGTTTTTTTGATTTTTGCCCCACCCAGCTTTTTTATTAAAGCAGCACCCAGAAATCTTAAAACACAATTCATAGTCACCACAGGTGAATTGAAAGTGCAAAAAATACCGTGTATTATACGAAAACATAACAGATACGTTTTTTTTTGACTTTTGCGCACCCAGTTTTGGGGTTCATTACGCAGCTTTCCACGTAAAATCTTAAAAAAGCAATTCTAAAAGTCACCACGGGTTTAAATTTAAAGGTGCAAAAAATACCGTGTATTAAACGAAAACATAACAGATACTTTTTTTGATTTTTGCGCACCCGCTTTGTTCATTGATGCAGAAACCACGTAAACTTAAAAAGCAATTCTATATTCCCCCACGGGGAAATAAAAAGGGAAAAACCAAAAAAAAAACCCGTTATTATACAAAACTTTAACAGATACGTGTTTTTTGACTTTTGCGCACCCAGCTTTGTTCATTGACCCCCCATCCACTAAATCTTAAAACAGAAACCCATAGTCACCCCCGGTGAATTAAAGGTTCAAAAAATCCCCGTGTATTAATACGAAAACAAAACAGATACTTTTTTTTTTGCCTTTTGCGCACCCAGCTTTTTTTTCTTTGCCGCAGCATCCACTTTAAATCTTAAAAACAGCAATTCATAGCCCCCCACAGGTGAATTGAAAGGGCAAAAAATATCGTGAATTATACGAAAACATAACAATACGTTTTTTTTTTAAAAACTTTTGCGCACCCAGCTTTGTTAAATTGACCAGCATCCAGGGAAATTTTAAAACCCGAATTCAAATATTCACCACAGGAAAAATTGAAAGGGCAAAAAAACCGTGTATTATCCCGAAAACATAACAATACGATTTTTTTGACCTTTGCCACCCAGTTTTGTTCTTGACGCACATCCACGTAAATCTTAAAACAGAAATTTCCCTATATTCACCACGGGTAAAATTGAAAGGTTCTGTGATTTTTAACCCTAAGGGGTTTTTGCCTAAGATGTGGGCACTATCATTGACTGTTGGGGATTTTAAAATTTTTCAGCTTCCCCCCCTTTGTTTGGGTGTAATAATAAAGGTGTTGTTGCTCTCCCATAGATTTTAAATGAAATTGCTCAAATCATGCCACTATAAAAAAACCCTTTAATCGTAGGGGCCCCGACAAATCACTATCGCTCGATCTCGATAGCCAACGCAATCGCTCAACACTCCAATGACTCCATAAATCTAGGGCAACAGGCTTCATTTACACTGAAGAACCTCAAGCAGGCAGATGGGTGGAGTGCACAACTAAGATGGGGCACCACCCCTCAAAATTTGCTTTAAATAAAAAATAAAAATGATTTTTGTGTCCCGTAATTCTTTTTTTGGCAAAATTTTGGTTTTTTGAATTCCATCTACAACAGGTTTAAAAACCAGTGTCGGGCAGTTCCCAAAGAGGGGCTGGCTAGCTGTACTCATATTCCTCCTCCATCTCCGTTCCAGCGCTGGATCTTCCTGGTCTTTTGCTTTAAATTTTTTCTTCATTTCCACTGTTTGGGCTCCCGGTGATCATGTTCCACTCACTTTATCACCATTCAGAGCGGTTCACTTCCAAACGGTGATGTTAGGGAGTAGCACATGAAAAATTTCTTTAAAATCAGCACCCTGCATCCTTAAAAACCCCCCCAAAAGCCCAAAGCAAAAGGGGGACCTTGACTTTGGAAAGGGGGAACCTAGAGCCCCCGGGTTATAGTCTGGGAGTTTTGGTTGTATAGCTGTAGGTATTTAAGCTTTTTGGTTTTAGTGTTTGCATAGTATATTTATTGAAAAGGGCCCTTTTAGCAAAGGGATTTGGTTTTGAGAGGGGACTTGTACCCTGCATTTTTGTTTAAGCTCCTGCCTGTGTATTTTATAGTTATGAGCAGGGGGGGTTTGTGATATGAGAGGGAGGAGTGGCTGGAGGGGAAGAGTTTAAATGTGAGGTGGGGGGGTTAGCTATAGATATAACTTCTGGTTTTTCCCCTTCCTGCTTTCTCTTTCTTCTCACCAAAGAAGCAAGGAAAGGTGTCCCTCCCACCCGCCCCTAATTTAATGAATGCTCTGAAGCTTGTGTTTATCTTTGATCTGTACAATGATGAATGTTTTTATTGTATTGTTTTATATTGACTTTATTGTATACCTGGTTTAAAAAAAAAACAAAAAAAACATTTTATTATGATACTGATGAGTGCTTTGTTGGCATTATCCGTTTAAGCCCAAGGTAGGGTGATCCTTCAGCCATGGTTCCCTTAGGTTTCCTCCACAGGGGGTTTTTCCTCTCTGAGTTGCTGTAGGATTTGAGTCTGGGATTTGCTGCTTGGTCAAAAAAAAAAAAAAAAAAAAGAAAAGAGAAAATGCAAAATGTGAATCTTGGTATTATAACCTGTCACAGCTTTTATGTTGCGGTGCAGGAGTCAGGTGGAAGTTGCAGGTCAAGTTATGGTGGACTAATTTTAACTAATAGAGGATGTTAAACCTCATGGTGTGAAGGAGGCTGAGCTTTGGAAGTGGCCCAGCCTTAAGGATGGTAATAATGGTAAGGCATCCAGGGGCGGGCAACGGTGGTTAATCAGGAGTGGGGGATTCTTCAGTAGGGTCATTGGTCCCCCTAAAGTGTACTGGCCTGCTAGAATGGCAAGCCAGAGCGTGCCGCCCCTTTATTGTGTTGGCCGGGTGCTTCATGTCAGACAGCTGGGAATATCACACAATTGTCTAGCAACTCCCCCTGACCCCTTTCCATGTTTGTTGTATTTATGTGGTTTGAATAAAGCTGTGGCCATTTGACACCAAAAAGTGAATGTGTTTGTGCATTTATTCTTGTGTTTGAATGGGGTATTAGTTAGAGTGGGGGTTCATCCCATATCCAAAAGTCATGTCCCTATTCAGAAGAAGAAAGTAAACAGAACTCTGGGCTAGGAACTTTTTTGTTAGAGAAACAAAGGAGCCTGGATGCATTTATAGAGAGCGATAATGTTAACAGTTACAGTGACTAGATTTCTGGAGAAGGGTTTAAGGGACACCCTAGTCTTTCCTTGGCTTACCCTGCCTAAGCAGATCAACCCTCAAAAAGGGTGACCACAAGCAGAAACCTTATCATGACTACACCCTAGCCACACCTAGCCAGATGGCAAACCCATGGAAGACAAACATGCAGAGAAACAACAGAAAACAGGAAGATAGCGATGTCAGTTGGGCTAAAGTCAAACCAGGAGATCACGCAGTACCAAGTCGGCAGTTAGAAGAATAACCGAGATATAAAACGTAGTCCAGAGCCAGGGGAAATACAACAGAAATGTAAACACACAGGTACAAGAGCCAGGATACCTAAAGAAATTACAGGTAAAGACAGAGAAAATAGGAAGGTTTAAATATCCCACCCCTGCCAGGAATTTGTCTAGGTACTTAACTTTTAAGGTTCTCAGAACCCTGGCTGAGCTAGAAAGAGACCAGGACCTTTTAATGGGCCATACACATATGACAAAGGGTCATTGATCCAGGGATAATTTTCTGATAGCTTTTATGTAGTTGGGAAGGAATCCCACCCCCCCCCCAAAATTAGTACATTTAGCTTCTACCTAATTTTTTTTTTTGCCTTCCTCTAGATCAGGGGTGTCAAACTGCCGGCCCTCCAGCTGTTGGGAAACTACAACTCCCATCATGCCCACAGTTATAGATTATACAAATTCATGATGGGAGTTGTAGTTTCCCAACAGCTGGAGGGCCGGCAGTTTGACACCTGTGCTCTAGATCAACACTGTAGGATATTAGGCTGAACTATAAGGGCATATGTTTTTTTCTAGCCTTACAAAATGTGTACCTATGCAATTCATGCACTTGCTACCAAAATAACCCCACCAAGATTAATGCAACTAGTTTTCAGCAGCATATATTTGTGTCACCTTTACAAAGAAAAGCTAACAAAATCCTAAGTGTGAACAGTTTTTTATTGGGGATTTGTGTAAATTCTCCCTCACAATTGTATAAGAGTGAAGAAATCAGGCGATATCTTTTAGAGGCTAACTGAATATATTTGATGGTGAGCTTTCGAGAGTACTAGCTCCCTTCTTCAGACATGATGTTATACAAGAACTGAAAATGTACAGACTTTTTATACAGTACACAAAAGACATGGACCTTCAAAGGCTATTAGAATTCTTAAAAATAACAAAATGCAATATAAGCAGACAAGTCATTTACAACAGGTCAAGAAATCAACTATCTGGAAACTTGTGAGGCATGACGGAGGGGTCAGTAATTCTGCGTCTTATCTCGTAGACATCAGGTGTAATTTGTGGCTATCACAGTTCACACATAGTTTGACATAAAGCTGGCATGCATATTTAGCCGATTTTGCAGATTTTGAAATATTTGCATTAATTTAAATTCCCATTCCTTTCTCTCCCTCTGCGTCTTGAAGTGTCCCATAAAAACCACAATCTTTAAATCTTCAATAGAATGGTCATCTCTGGAGAAATGTTGTGCCACTGGAAGATCCAGTTCTGCTGTTATTAATAGTGAATGTGTGTGAGTTCATGCGCTGGCTGAGTCTCTGCCCTGTTTCCCCCACATAGAGGCCTGTGGTCAGACATTGCGCACAAATAATCAGATACACCACATAGCTAGACCTGCAGGAAAATGTCCCCCTAATTTTGTGCACCTGCTGTGACTGTGGGACAGGTACACTGTCAGCACTGTGGATGTGACTGCAGATCTTGCACCTGTTTTGCAGGCAGGGTGAGGTGCCATTTTCAGTTGGGGCCTTCAGGGCACTCTGGACAATAATGCGCCGCAGGTTTGGTGGTTGCCGAAAGAAAAGGAGAGGGGGGACTGGGAATATTTATTTAAGTCTGTTGTCCCTATGTAGCACAGGTTGAAGTTCCTTGGAAATCTTTTGTAGGATCTCCAGCTGTGGGTTGTCGGTTACAACTAGGGGCACTCCTTCTTCCTTCTGGGTCTTTTTGTATGTAAGTAGACTGTCTCTGTTGAAGGCGGCCGCTTTGCTGATTTGATTGTCCATCACTTTTGGCCTGTATCCCAATTGGAGAAATTTTGTCCTCGGATCCAGCAGGTGCTTGTCCAGGTCTGTCTTGTCGGAGCAAATACGATTGTATCGTATAGCCTGGCTGTATATAATGGATTGCTTTGTGTGTTGAGGGTGGAAGCTGTCGTTTCTGAGGTAGGCCGTTCTGTCTGTGGGTTTGTGGTATATTGATATGAGTAGCCTGTGGTCTTTGATGTGTATTGTAGTATCCAGAAAGTGGATTTTGCTCTCTGAATAGGCAAGTTTAAGGTTGATGGTGGGGTGGAAGTTATTTAAGTCACTATGGAATTTAAGTAGGGCCTCCTTGTCCGCAGTCCAGATGACAAGGATATCATCGATATAACGGAGGTACATCATGGGTTTGGTGGTGCATGTGGATAGATACGCTCTTCCAGTTCCAGCCATAAAGAGATTTGCATACTGGGGCGCACATCTGGACCCCATTGAAGTTCCCATTCGCTGTAGATATAGGTCCTCTCCAAATTTAAAATAGTTGTGGCTGAGTATGAACTGTATGAGCTGTGTTACTGGTTTTGTTGGGAGGTCTAGTTTCTCCAGGTGCGCCCGACATGCTGCAACTCCATCCTTGTGGAGTATGTATGTACACAAGGATTCTACATCCATGGTGGCCAAAATGGTGCCCTCAGGAAGTGGACCGAAGGCATTGAGTTTGTTAAGAAGATCCGTGGTGTCCTGGATGTAACTAGGAGTATCTTTGACCAGGGGTTTTAGGAGATTTTCCACCCAACCTGAGATATTCTCTGTCAGTGTCCCAATACCAGAAACGATAGGTCTCCCAGGAGTGCCATCTTTGTGGATCTTGGGGAGCATGTAGAAGCAGCCCGGCCTGGGATCCGCTGGGATGAGCCCCTCTACCTGCCTCTGGACCTGAGTTGGAAACTTCTTGATCATATTCTTTAGTTGTTTCATATAGGCCTCTGTGGGATCACTGTCAAGTTTGGAGTAATGGGCGGGGTTGGACAGCTGTCTGTTCGCTTCCTGGATATAGTCAGAGGTGTTCATCATGACTATTGCGCCCCCTTTGTCAGCTGGTTTTATTATTATGTCCTGATTTTCTTTCAGTGAGGTGATAGCCTTCTGTTCCTGCAGGGTTAGGTTGTGGACCTGTTTCTTTTGTTTCCCCAAGATCTCAGATTTTACTTTGCTTCTGAAACAGTAAATGTATTTATCTAGTGCTGCATTAATTCCAGGCCGTGGGGTCCAGGTTGATTTTTTGGTGGGTTCCTTATGGGCTGTTCTCTCAGAGTCGCTGCTGTATGGAAGGTCTTTGTCATAGAAGTATTCCCTCAGTCTTATTTTTCTGAAAAACTCCTCCATGTCGTTGCAGAGTTTGACATGGTCAGTGAGTGCTGAGGGGCAGAAGGAGAGACCTTTGGAGAGAACTGACCTTTCGTGTTTGTTTGGCTCATAGGAGGAAAGGTTCACCACACAGGTCTGCTGAGCTGGGCTGATACTTGTGGTTGTAGTAATAGGGCCTTTTTGTCTCAGCCTTAGGAGCTTTTTTCTTTTTATTGTTGATAAGCATGTCCTGCAGTTTCTGGTAGTATGTGTGGAGTTTGGCCTTCATCTATTCTGTGTCAGTCTCCAGTGATGTCTTTAGGGCCTGTATCTCCTCCTGTGTTTTTCTCTTGTTGTTATAGGAAATTTTTAGCATGTAGTTGCCCAGCTTTTCAGATGTTCGAATACATAGTTGCTCTACATATCGGCTGTTGTAGGTGTGCAGGGTTGGGTTATGCAGAGTGAAGCCTTTTGGGATGAGTCTTTCCTTTTTGCATTTTGTTAAGAAGAAGATGTCGCTGTTGAGTTGTGCAAGTTTCTAAAGCCTGATTTTCAATTCCATTCTTGTGCGGTACATTGTGGTATCTTCAAAATTGCTAGTAGACAACATTATACTACTCACAATTGTATAGATAGACTAGCACTTAACAAAAAAGGAACATAGTTTTAATGCAATCATCAATATATTACACAAGCAAAATATTGCAAAGCAAATCTAAAAGTAAACATGCCCATACAACACTCATCACAGATATTCCTATCGATAAACATCACCCTAAGCAAATGCCTTAATAATAGTCAAAGCAACACTTATAGTGTAATGACAGAACAATGAATTTAAAGGCAAGGTCAAGGATCAAATAGAGTCTGAGATTTTACAGCAGGTAGTGAGGAAGTCTGACTGGGTGGGCCACATGGTTTCTATCTGCCAACAAATCATCTGCATCTTATGCCCAATATATTCTTATACTTTGTTTAAAATCGACTTAACTCAGGAAGCAAACAGTTAATCTGCAAAACAGCTATCATCTTTCCTTTTTATATAATGGCCAATATACATCTCCAGTTATTTGTATTTAGAGAAATTGCTAAGACTACTTTACCACAATGCTTCTATTAACTTGGAGCTTGTGTCCTTACAGGCCATGCAAAAAATCTTACAAAGTGTATTTTTAATTCATTGGTAAAAAATCATCTCAAATAAAATTAGCTTCTTGTGTTCATTAGTTATTAAAAACAGCTAAAGCCTCTGGCTATGCAGTAAAAACATTCATTGCATCAGTAATTGCTTTAAAAAAAACTTGCAATGCAAACTGATTCCGTCCCACAAACATCTGTTATTCTTACATCTTCTCATACTTCATTCTGTGTGGCTTGCACCACTTATCCCATGTTGCAGTTATTAACCTGTAATATTTTTGTAGACAATAGAATATATCATTTTCTAATTGTTGAGTTTATAATGGGTGTTTAACTCACCTTCAATTTGAAGTGGCTGTTATTTTTGTAAATTGGGTTAAATCAGCCCACACACTTAATCTGTCCCTCCAACAAGGAAGATTAACCACTGCCTGGCACTGGGAGACCACCTGCATGGGTCGGTCAGTGTGACTTAGCATTTATGCTGTGAATAGCTTTGGATTAAATTAGGTGTAAAAAAAAAGTCATTTCCTTTAAGTGATTAATGAAAACACCTGCTTATGAGCTTGAGTATCTTGGAAGTAGGAAATTGTCTTCATTTAAAATGTTTACAGACCGCAACATAAGCTTAATTATAGCCTAATAGCCTTTTACATTCCTTTGATGAGATGTGATATGTATGACAAGAATCAAGTGAGAAGAATAGATTAGTCCATGTTTTCCAAATTATATTTTTTGAGGCACCACTGAAAAACTTTCTTTTCTTCTGGCCATTTTTTCTAAGGACAAGTACAATCATTATAATACGTTTTATTATCTATCAAAGCTTTTGTAGTGCAGCTGTGAAAACTAAGGTAGATTATAGAAAAACAAGCAAATATCAGAGAAACATATAATTCTGTTGGCTCTATATACTAGTTTATCTTAGGTCTACCTTACCTTCGTCTCTGGTAGACCTTATGTTTGCCAACCAATCTGACTGAGCTAGAGCTATTTTGCAAAGAAAAATGTGCTAAAATTCCAGCCTCTAGGTCTGCAAAACTGGTAGAGACATACCCAGGCAGACTTACAGCTATCATTGTAGTTCAGGGGGACTGAATACATATTCACACCACACTTTTTTTTATTTGCAAACATTTGGTAAAGCATGCAGCATTTACTTTACATTTCACAAATGCTTGCTACTTTGTGTTGCTCTGTCACATGAAATATCAATAAAATACAGTTACATTATGAATGCCATTGTAACCCACTGAACATATACTTAAAATAAAAAATATATTAGTATCATATCTCAATCTCCAAATAATATCCATCCAATCCTCTCCCACACTTCCTTCAGTCTGCTCTCAGCCTTTGATCCTACAACAGAATGTGAAGTATCCAGGATTCTCTATTCTGCTTGCCCCAATACCTGCTTCTGTGACCCCATTTCCTCAAATCTCACCCAGTCCCTCTCCCCAGCTGTCCTCTCTTACCTAACTGAAACCTTTAACCTCTTTCTTTCCACTGGGATCTTTCTGTCCCCCTTCAAGCATGCCATCATAACCCCTTTACTAAATTAAAAAAAACAAAAAAAATTTACTTATCCTGTGCCGCTAACTACCGACTAGTCTCGAATATACCTTTTGTCTTGGTTTACTTTCACTATCCACTATCTCTCTGCTACCTCTACTCTAAACCTTTTACAATCAGAATTCCACACTTTACATTTCATAGAAACTGCTCTACCTAAAGTTTCAAATGATTTTCTGATGACTAAATCTTGGCAACTACTCTTTGTTGCTACTTTTGGATCTCTCTGCAGCAGTTAACACTATAGATCTCCAACTTCTCCTCAGCATGCTTATCACCATTGACCTCAAAGACACTTTTCTCTCTTTACCTCTCTGACCTCTCATTTAGGGCCACATATATGAAAACTGTCTATGTCTAAAACTCAGTTTGTTGCCCATAGCAACCAATCAGGGCGCCTCTCTCATTTTTCAGGAGCACTATATGAAATTAGAAGGAGCGCTCTGATTGGTTGCTATGGGAAACAAAGTGAGTTCTAGACCTAGACAGTTTTCATACATGTGGCCCATAGTGTCTCATTCACCAGTTCTACTTCTCCTCTTGCTGTTGGCATTCTTCGGAGATCAGCCCTGTGTCCTCTTCTCTGTTTACTTTACACAGCTCCCATTGAATAAAATATACAATAGATTCAGTTTCCGTTACGATCTCTACTCTGATGAAACTCAATTATACACCTCATCCACTGAAGTCACCCCTGCATTGCTACAAAACACTTGTGACTAGCAGTCTACTGTTTCTGATATAATATCCACTTTTTATCTAAAACTAAACTTCTTGTCATTTTTACCATCTAATAAACTATACTGGATATTTCTGTTTCAGTGTGTGGTACAACTATAGCTTACAGGCAGCAGGCCTTCTGTCTTTGAAAAAACTAAACTATGATCTGTCCTTCATTCCCTATATTCAATACCGTTCCAGCTATTATCATCTACACCTCAAAAAAACTGAAAACAGGTTTTTGTTTTGACTACTGTAACTCCATACTAATTGCTCTTCCTTTCTCTAAACTCTCATATCCCCAATATATCCTGAATGCAGCAGACAGGCTCATCTTTCTTTCCAGTTGCTACACTGATGCCTCAACCCTGTGTCAGTCACTGCATTGCCTATTCAGTACAGAATATTACATAAACTAATAATTCTCACCCATAAAGCTCTTCATATTGCTGCACTTCCCTACATCTCATCCTTTATCTCTGTCTACCACTAAATATGGACTTTGTATTCTGTTGACGATCAAATCCTACCTTCCATACTCTGGAATGCGCTAACCCTATCACATTAATTCATAACATTCATGGTTTTAAAACATCATCATTAAAGGGGATTCATCTGCTCCATCCAGTCATCGGACTCTTGGAGACCTTATAGAGCTTGGGGAATATCGATATAGTCAGCCCCCAGGACATAAAAGAGCTCCGGGGCTGTCTCTATAGCAAGCCTGCTCTCTGGGCACACAGAGTGTTATGCATTAGCATACAATGGTATGTTAATAAATTACTAAGTGTAAAAAAAAAAATGTAGAATGTGTATATCTTAATGGGAGTAAAAAAAGTAAAAAACAAGTGAAGAAAAAAATAAAACAAAATAAATATTTAATAAAAAAAATATTGTGCATACATTACACACATACAAAAAAAAACTACACATAATAGGTATCCACCCAGCCGGAATAGCCTGTACAATTATTCTAACAGATCATTTAGTGTGAAATGTGAATGATGTAAAAAATAATTTAAAAAACAATTGCAGAAAAACCACTTATGTTCATGTTCCCAAAAAATGTTTTTTTTTTTTTTTTTAATTATGCAGTAACTTACTGTATATGTAATCTAAAACTATGACCCCAGAAAAAAATATTCTCCCACATAAAACAAGTCCTGCGTCATTGAAAAATTAATAAATGTTATGACTGTTGAAAAACACGGAGGCAAAAACTAAAAAAATTAGATGACCATTAAGACCTTTTCAGACTTAAGAGGTTAAATTTGTTATTTTCCAACTATACTGGACCAGGCTGAATACTGCTTGCAAGATTTCCTTGGCAAATGCTGGATTTAATCAGAGAAAACCTTGCTCAGAGCCCCACTGACTTATTTAGTCCCTTATCTCTCGAATTTTCACAGACTTTACCCAAGGTCAATAGTATGATACTCATACTGTTAGTCTTCTCATTAGAAATATAGACTCTCCAGAAGTCTCATCCTTGTGTTTCTATCTTGTCCTTCTCTCTACAGATACTTTTCCCCTAAATAAGCAATATAATTTCAGACCAGCGGTTTGCTGAGTCCAGCCTTCTTTAGTAATATTGCAATATTTCTAATAAGGACTTCTAAACATTTATTGTGCTATTTAAAAAACAGATAAAGTCTATGAGGGCAATGTATGAACTAATGTATGCCAGTATTCTGGCTAAAAAAAAGTTGCACATTTTTCTGTAACCTTCTTTAGTTCAAAAATATGCAACTTTTAAGCTGTTTTATACTTGATATAAGGAGGCATGGCCTACAGAGCCGTACATGCTTAATATAATTGGTATAAATTATAGTTAAAATCTATTCCAGCTCATAGGTGGTATAAATTTCTTCATTTCAGGTGCAAGGACACTGAAAGATGCACTAAATGTATTAAAGGGGTTTTACCACGATGTAATGTTGATGTGGGATCCTCCAAAATGGGTATTTAATTCTAAATATATGTCATTACAAAAAGTGAAGCCTGTGAGAGCTACAGCATTGCTCAGTCCCCCTTAGTTTCCTGAAAGTTTACATTAGACACGACAAGGACACTGACAGGAGCTGATCTGGCACTGTTTGCACTTCTTATTTGATGACAGGGAACATGAAGGAGCTTGCAAGGGGCTGGGGAGAAAGTGCAGTGTATGAGGCTGTGTCTTTTGTATAGTTAATCCACTGGTTGTAATGTAATTATTTGAGTAAACATTACATACACTCCCTTCTTCCTAACCTCTGCTCACCCCCCTCCCTCTCACCCCTGCAGCCGTTCATGACTCAGCATGCTATGTTTATATTCTCTCCTGAGCAGATAAGAGGTTAGGAACTCGCTTCATGGCAAAACCTCTTTAAGTCTTAATATAGTTGATGCATCTTGCTTCAGCGCACTGTTCAATAAGCCTGGTGTACATAATTTCTGCTTTCTCTTATGTATTTCCAAAATCAGCTTTCATTTTCTTTTAATTTAATAGATGAAATGGTTTGTTTAAAAATGTTATAGTGCACTTTTTGTGCATACCTTGCCTCAGCACTTTGAGTTGGACCAAAAAGGATTGAAGGACCTTGGGCGTTGGGAATTAGTTTAAAAAATGAATGCACCTACCTCTAATATTTAGAAAGGCTGTGGCAGACGACCACTTACTACCTCGTGTGGTAGTCCTGCGCATTTCTTCTTAAAGTCCTTTTTTGGCCCTGTTTGCTTTATTGCCCTGCCAAGGATTCATCAGACTGAGCTCTGGCCTTGTACTTCATTAACATTTTGACAATCCTAAAATAATATAGCGCTATTATAAGTCATATTATTTCAGCTGCTAAAGAATTGGAAACCCAAATACTCCCCAAAGTTCCTAAATAACTGGCTTAATAATATATATTTTTTATGTAGATCTCAGCTAAATGTCATCTTGATCCTTAGTGACCGGCTCACATGGACTGCTTTTGCACAATATATTTTTATAAAAACACTATTAATATAAATGGCAACTGTTTTTTATGACATTGTATGAGTGATAATTTGGCATTCTTAGAAAATTGTAACTGTGACACTTCATGTTTTTACAGTGTTGTATGTACATATACATGTATTATTTGTGCATATAAATCTACGTATTAACATAAAAAACTCTTATAACAAGTGATAGGCTCCTAATCAACTCCATATAGAGTTGCCTTCAGTTTGCTCTTTTGGGCCCCGTTATTGTGTCAGAGCGTGGGCCAACTAGAAAATCCTCTAACCCTCTGGTGAGACAGTCTGACCCTGGCATTTAGCTAACTAATTTGTATGTCTTAAGTTGGCATAGAGGAAGCCAATGATTTTTT
>JAODAL010058609.1:0-21986 GCA_025379985.1 Phyllomedusa bahiana | reverse complement strand
TTTTCTTTGTTCAGGAGATAAAGAATATTTTATCTCCTCTAAGAGTACACAATATTCTCTCTGTTAGTGACCACTTTTTTCTGCTCTCCCTCTCTTATCTGATTGCTCTAAACAGCCCTTTGACCATAGTGAAGACACTCCATGATAAGTCTTATCTCTAGCAGATTTGATATGCCAATGACTGTTATAGACCCACCCACAGCCTGACCAGGAAGTGTGAGTCTGAAGCTGGATGTGGCTATGTGATAAAGCATGGTGAGAACACCCCTTTAAAGTTTTAAGACTAAGGTCTATGAGAAAGAATTGCAGGCACAAGAGTTGATAGCTTCTGCGTACAGGAGTGAACTGATTGCATCCCACCCTTTAGCTAATCAATAAGTGAATCTCCGCTTTAGTTGTGGATTTCATTGCAGAATTTTAATTTAAAATACCCACATGTCTCTTACCTAAACAAGGCATGGTTTTATTTCCACCTGTAACTTTCAAGTTTTCTTTCTTTTTTAGCTAAAAAGTAGAACTGGGGTTCACAACATAAAAACTATGCACCTAAGCCTCCCCTCAAGTCATGGTAGGATTAAGTGCCTGGAACATAGCGGTGGCAAGCAGCATGAACAATATTTGAGAAGAGGTGAGCATTTAAAGGGTTGGCCAGAAATAATAGAAGACTCAGCTGGACAATAAGCAGAGCATCTCTCTAATATTGGCAGCTGAATGCTACTTGTTTTTTTACTGGTTTGCCAACTTTATTTTTTTGTAATTTCTTTATTGTTTCTGTAGGTCCTTTGACATATCAAATTTTTATGCAGATTTTATTGTCACATTCCATGACTAAACGCATGTGATTCAATAAAAATCTGTGTAATTAATGCCTGTAGCCTAATGTATAACCATACAACAATTTATTTTATGAGCAAATCCATTGTTGGAACAAGGCCTTACTGTTTTTTGGTGTGTGTGTGACTGTGGGGTTTAGGGGGCTAATTTTGACCTGTATGTATGTGCTTGGAATATCACAAGGCATTATGGGAAAGGAGCTGGAAAGCTCACTGCGCCCTCTATAGGTTGTAACAAATCCTCAATTTACTTCTGATTCACTGAATCTTTGAGAAGCAAAAAGGAATAATTGTCAAGCCAATATTGCTCATCTACATACGCGTTTCGGGGTTTTGCCCCTCATCAGTGTAGAGCAGAGCGATATTGGCTTGACTGGTGGGAGGCAATGAGTGGGTATGAGGAGGGGAACATCTCTCCTTGGAATAGAAACATAACATTGTGATCTCCACTGGGGACCCAAGCTGATTAAAATGATGACTACCTCTGTAGAACACTGCAAAATATTTTGATACTCTAGAGGAAATAAATGAAATAGCGTACATACAATAAATATCTTTTGCAGGTAGTACACTGCATTTAAATAACTGTATTCACTAATAAGTCATACAAGTATAATTTGTGTATGAATGGAAGGCATATTCTCACTACCAATCTGCTTACAACGAAGATTTGAATTGATTTACCTATTAAAAAACATCCTTGATTTCCTTGAAAATAATATTGTAACCCATAGAAAGATTTATTAGGTCAATAAATAGTCCATGCTTAAGATTTAATAATGAGCTCTACCCTGATTTACTACTTGCTGCCAGTTGTTCTATAAATGTGTATATGTCATTTAACTGTCACAGTTCAGCCTCATCATCAGTTACAGCTAAATATTTGTGCTCCTACTAATTTTATTCTGGAAGCTTTACCAAAATGACTGGGCTACAATGTGACAGAAACCAGCATTGTCTAAAGCAGAACCCTGTAAGAGGGTGTATGACATTAGGGATTGATATTCCTAGCTAGCTGTAATTTACACCCCTATCCACTCATGTCCGCCTCCTCCCACGCTTTTTAATCTCTCCGGAAAGTAGAAACACTTTGTCACTGAAGTGAGAGAGGTTATAACTCCCGCTGGCTATCCATCACTCTGTTACTTCTAGGCTAGAACCTACAGATTATCAAACATGTAAACCTGCGTTGCCACAGCACCTTGAACATTTCCTTTTTCTGATCAGTGTGTCTATTTTCCTGCCAAACACACAGATATAAGAATACAAATCAATTTCCAGTATGAAGATCTAATGGGATTGTTTTCATTGTTTCAAAGTATTGCCTACATAGTTGTGCATACATATTTTTCATCATAATGGGTGACTACATTTGTGATTTTTTTTGCCTCATTAGACCAAAATTGAAGTATTAAGCTTTAAGGTGATAAGGTAAAAATATAAAAATGTTAGGAGCAATATTTTTATACTATTATCAAGCTTTAATCTTCCTATAGATTGACATGAGGACTATACATAAAATACATAGTGTCGCGGCCTGCCCCGCCCCCCGGCCCGCGGGCCGCGGGCGCACCCGTGGCCGCCCCCCCCCCCCGGGCGCCCACCGGGGTCGGGTGCCGCCGCTGGCCGCGGGACGAGCCGGGGGTCCGCGCCTGCTGGGGACTCACCTGACCTCGCTCCTGTGCCGTCCGCGCCCTCTGCCGGCCGAGGCGCGCGCGCGCTCGTTCTCAAGGATTTAAAGGGCCAGCGCCCCGATAATTGGCTAATTGCTGGGCGCTTCCTCTATTTAAGGTTACGGTCCACAATCACTACTTGCTGGACCTATGTTGCCTCGTGCCTTAGTAAAAGAGTTTCCTAAGTATATTCTCGCTCTACCATGTACCAGACCTCTTGCTACGTTTCTCGACTCCGAATCTCTGCCGCCTGCCCTGACCTTCTTGCCTGTCTACGACCATGAACCATTACCGCCTGCCCTGACCTTCTGCCTGCCCACGACTACGATTCTCGGACTACGACTCTGTACCACGCTGCACCTCGGCCGCCATCGCAAGCAAGTCACGTCAGGGGGGACGACCTGGTAGCCTCACGCCGCAGCAAGTCCATCCTTTGTGGCGGGCTCTGGTGAAAACCGGGGGCTACTTAGATTCCGTTCCCTGGCGTGGCTTGACTATCATCGATTGTGGTGGTCCAGCGAATCCACTACCCAGCCGCTACACATAGATTTTTAGGCCTGTATTTGGATTGTATAGAAAAAATATATAAATAAGTCCGCTCACCTCTTAAACATAATGCTCGCGTGTAGGATAGAGCTGGTTGTAGCCACCGCCCAGTGGTTCACAGACATGCAGAAAGAATGCAGGAAACCGCTACAATATCCACCGCTGATGAGTTTAAAAAATCTTGATGCTTTATTAATTCTTCATTAAAAAATACAAGTATAGACAAGCCAATGAAACACCCATGCATGGAGGAGCGTATACTAATGACGGCTTATGGGAAAAACAGCTGACGCGTTTCGAAAGAAACCTTTCTTAGTCGTGGATTGTGGATTAGAAATTTTAAAAGATTATTCAATCCTAAATGACAATATACATAAAGAAGCACATCTTTTCTTAAATGAAACTGGATGAAGCGTTCATGGGCACATTAACTAAAATGTTCACAATCCATTTATCTCGAGGTTGCTAAAGTACTTCGTTTTTATAATGTTACTGAAGGTCCTGCGGTTTTATTAAAGGCTAGAGTTTTTGAATGTTCTGCAGTTTTTCTATGTGTAAAACACACCAAAAACAGCACCTGTTGCAATGCACAAGTAATTGCAAAACTGTGAAATACAAAAATATGCCTCTTGAGGTCTACTGGCCTGTGAGGAAAATTCACTCATATGAGTCATCTCTCCTTCAACTTCATAACTAGTCAGGTCTGACAAATGGCCCCAGCTACCAGGAAAGCTTCAATTAATTAACACCCAGCTCAGACCATTGTAAATGGCCTTCCATAGGAAGGCCCCACAGCAGGAAGGTCAACACATCAAAAGGATTCTCATTTCCATAAATTGGCACCTAAGACACATGTGAACTCTCAGCCCCAGCTTCAAAGACTTGACTAAAAGAACCCTTGCTGCAGCGGCCTCGATATTTCATAAAGATCTATGGGCGATCCGCTCATAACTGGTCTATGGCGGTTTCATATCTTAAAATATGGAACTCCCCGCACACATAGCCACCAATCCCACGTTCGCACAATGCAGGGGGACTGAGAAATCGAGAACTGGACTTAGGGAGCACCGAGGAGAGGGGTGTCTGACACCAGGGCATAGTGTAGGTCCAGCCGGTTCTGATGATGCCACTGGTTCCGTTCTGTGCCAATGCACTGCCGAGGTATGGTCCATTTTTGTGTTTTTCAGTCAGAAATTGCATGGCCAGAGTGGGAGGAGTTTATAGACTGCCCCAGGGGTATGTGGGGGCGTGTAGGAGTCTGCCACGGGGGCTGTCCCATCACAGATATAAGCAGGAGCCCCAGGTGTGCCCAGTCGTTGCATTCAGGAGGGGGGTACCTGACATTTTCAGAAGCATCCACGCAGCGCAGGGCCACATCTGCCCCCCATGTGAGCCCAGCTCCAAACCAATCTCAGGTAACTGGACACATTTTACTGCCTTTGTCTGTAACCCATACTTATATTTGCACCTCTGACTCTTATCTGTATATTATTATCATTTTGTATATATTTGTCTAGTGTGCCCTCCAAGGCTAATTAAATCTATAAACTTTAATCTGAGTTAATCTGTCTTGATCATCGGCCTCACACGCCTAGTACTCAGTCTATAATATATAGCTACCCCAAGGCTGGTTCCTGGTCTTGTTATAAGTCGGTAACGGACCAGTCTTATAACTAAACTAGAAACTGGTGGCAGCCTATTAGACTGGCAGATTTTTGTTTAACCAGTGTGGGTAAACAAATCTTTCTCAGCTGTTCAGGGTCGTTGGCGAGGAGTGTGTTCTCTCGTCCTTCCTGGTTCTCCCTGTGCCCGTGTGGACAGGGGTTAACGGTGGAACAGTATCTGTCTGACCTTGTGTACCCTTAGGGGGCAGCGAAACGTCACGATACACCCGAAGTCAGGCCGGCGGGGCGGGCTTTTTCCTGACATGGCCCATCAAGAGATTCACCTGCGCCTCTGTAGACCAGTATAAGCCTGTTTATTGGACATTCCACACTAAGATGCATAGAATTTTTTTCTGTATACCTTTGTTCCCATTTGGGATGCCAATGGCAGATTAGATTAGATAAGTTTCCTGCTGTCAGGGCTGGTTTTGGATAAGGGATTAATGGAATTTTACTGTACTTAAAACAGCAAAAAGGGAAAATAGTTTTGACAGTTGTATAATACATTGTAGGACAGACATGTACTGCAATATATTATACTAGTGATCTTACCATCGTTGCGTATAGTCCGATAGTGGGACAAGTGAAAAAAAAATAAATAAAAAAAAATAATACAGTAAAATACACACACCATCCTTAATCCCACTACAAATGCTTATCACTGATAAAAAGGACACATATTTGATATTGCCTCGTGCATTACGACGTGGGCTATAAAAATGTCATGTTAATTTTGGTACTCGTCAAGGGTGCCCTCTGTCCCCTTTGTTGTTTGTTCTTCTTATGGAACCTTTAGCTGTATCTATTCGTACAGACCCATCCATTTTAGGTATTCAAATAGCAGACAAACCTCATGTTATTTCTCTCTTTGCTGATGATGTCATATTATCTTTATCTAACCATTCTAGGTCCTTGCCTAATTTAATGAACACACTCACAACATTCAGAAGTCTCTCATATTATAAAATTAACTCCTCTAAATGCCTTGTGCTTGATTTCAATTTATCTTCACCGGTAACTAAAATCTTATAAACCTCTTTCCCCTTCCAATGGCAGACTAATTTTTTACGTATCAGGTATCAGACTGACGTATCAGACTGACCAAGAAATGCTCAACCCTTTTAAAAGCCAATTTTGATCCTCTAAGGGAAAACTTACAAAGAAAACTAGACAGGATTTCTAAAGTTGAGAACTCATGGTTAGGACGTACAGTTCTTTACAAATAGCTTATACTCCAAAAGATATATTTCTAAAGAACTTTACCTATCATTATCCTTAAATCCACATTTTCGATATTTCATGAAGGAAAACCTTCATTTGGCAATATAATCGCCCTCGTATCAAATCTTCTATTATGCACAAAGATGAGCGGTTCGGTGGTATGGGACTCCCTTCTTTACAAGCCTACCATACAGGGCCGCCATCAGAAAATTTGGGGCCCCATACAGCTGGAGCCTCTGGCCTCCCCCCTCCCCGGCCGACCCACCACCTGCTCCTCCCCCTTCCTCCCCATCCCTGGCCGTCCTGACAGAGCCCCACCCATCCCCCGTCCCACAACCATGGCCACCCCAGAAAAATAAATTGTTTTTGGGGTCACAAGAAAAGAAAATGCAATTCTGCCATTGTTTTTGGATTTAGTTCTTGCTGGGTTATACAAGGTCCAGCAAAAACCTCCACATGTCACCATTATAATGTTACTGGCAAAGCCAGTATACCCCGACCAATATTGCCAAGAAAAAAATATATAAATTCTAAATCAAACCCCCACCTATCACACCATAATGATGCCCCCAACAAAATAAAATTTGAAAAACCAGTATACCAAGCCCAAAACACAAAACAACAAAATATACAACCCTAATAATATCTCACTATCAAATATCCAATAGTGTGAGCGATTGTGTTAACTATCGTTATCGATCCGATATCATATCGGCAATTATCAGAGATTTCCGTACGATAACAGATTATCGCCGATGACCATTAAAGTCTATGGGAGGAAAAAAAACCTTCATTCTTACACCCAAACAGAGGTGGAGAAGCGGGAATTTAAAAACCCAAAAACGTAAACTGGATACGTCTACATCTTAGGCAAGAAAATTTAGGAACAAGAGACAAAAAAAAAGTCAAGACTTTCCTACCCCTGTCTTGTACCAAGCATGACCCTTAAACCTGCATGACCCACAAATTAAAAAGTCCCAGAAGGGCAGTATTTTTAAACCCTTTTTTTACTTGAACTGGACATTAATATCCTTTCGGGGGGCCACACATGCCCCCTTTAAACCTGTCTGACCCCCAGATTAAAAAGTCCGGGAAAAAAAGGATCTTTGAACCCCCTTTTTAGTTAAACTGGACATTGCTATCCTTCCTGTACGCAGCATGACTCCAAACCCGCTTGACCCACAGATTAAAAAGTGCCGGAGAAAGAGTCTTTGAAAAACCCTTTTTTATTTGAATTGGACATTGACTATACCGTCCAGGACCGCATATGCCATTAAACCCTTTGACCCACAGATTAAAAAGTGCCGGAAGAAAGGGTGTTTGAAGAGTTTTTAATGAATGGCATTGACTACCCATATCCTGAACGCGCATGACCAAAAAACCCCCCAGGTGCCCTTAGGGCCATCACAAAAATTTTCCAAAAAAGAAAAAAATATATTAAAAAAAAAAAACTTTTTTTTCAATACTGCTCTGCTGGAGTACTTCCTTTTCTACTGTGACATTTTTCCCACCGTGACATTAAATTGACGCAAACGAAACAATGCCCCCAGGGGTAAATAGGCCTGTCTAAAAATCCTGCTTTTCTACTTCAAGGGGGTTGGGGGAAATTTACTGATCAAGTGGGTGAGGCTGTAAACGTGGACAGGCGGTTCGCGGCAGGGCCCGGATTTTTACAGGGGTGGGTGAGCCGGGGTTGGGTTCGTATCTATTAACACGCAGGTTCAGCTACGGGGCCGAGTACAGTGGTTGGTGAGACCCCAGGCGGGCGCCCCGTCTCCATTAACATGGCAAAAATTCCCTTTAGCACAACAAAAAAGTCGGTAACAGAAGGGGAAGGGAAGTTGAGAAAAAAATTTCCCCCCTTCCTCACTACTAGTGAAGTAGGGGGTAGCGTTTTGAAAAATTTTCCCGGCTACGACAATTTTTCCCCTCCGTATGAGTGGGGGCCAAATTGAGCTTCATTGGAAATGCTGGGTTGATGCTCCTTTTTTTCCACCCGGGGCCCCTTTTTTCTTGGCATTCTTTTTTCTGTTTTACTCAAGTTTTGGAGGAAATTGTTTTTGTTCTGGGGTGGCAAATGTGCTCCATACAAATGCCTCTGAAAACCACTCTGTTCAAGTCTTCCTGTATTTCCCTTTTCAATTCTAGAAAACACATTGTTAAAAAAAGGATTGGAACCCCACCATTCTTTGTTTCCTTTTTTTTTTAATTTTTTTTTAAAAGGGTTTTGCTCACTACAGGGTTTGCTACGATTTTTAAAGATCTTGCAAAAAAAGTTTCTTTTGCAATATGTGCCCATTAACAGTGTCCTAAAATTCCTGTTTTGAAGCACCATGCCCCATAAATTTAAAAATTATCACTCTTGAGCCATCTTGACAATTGTAAAGAAAAATGTCGTTAAAAAAACCACTTTTTAAAAAAAAAGGGGACCTTTGTTAGCTCATTTCACGCACATGACCAAAAAAATTATAAAATGATTTCCCCCTTCTCACGAAAAAAATTGTGAGGGAGAAATGCCCTTAAACCCACTTTTTCTGTTTAAAAGGACTTGTTTTAAAGTGATTCACAGCCCCATGCCCCCAAAAAACCATTGACATTTCGAAAATTCAAAAGATAAGAGGTAAAGGAAAACTTTTTTTTCATGAAACCTTTAAACAATTGGGTCTTTTAACATTTCCCTCCCCCGGAAAAAACCAGAAAAAAATTTTGGAACTGAGAATAAAATTGCAGTAAGAAATGATCATTTAAAAAAATTTTTTTCCAAGGACCTTTTTGGTTTGAAGGGGAATTTGAAGTAGCCCGGCAACTAATCGTACCTCGGAATTTGGGGGCCAAAAACATCATCAGAGTCCATGCCTGATTCATCTGAGAAAGCAAACATAAAACTTTTTCTGTGGAAACCCGGGACGTTTGTCTGTAATGATCCTCCAGCGTTGAGGTCCACTCAGAATGAGTGGCTGCTGGGCGGGAAACACCCATGGGTGCAGCGAGCTCGGGAAAATCTCATTTTGATCCCCAAGAAGTCGATTGGGTAAAAACGCAGAAGCTTTCACCATGATCTTAACCCCGGTCCTCTGTGTGGTATTTTTTGCCTGCATTACATGCTTTGGGTGGGGGGTAAAAAAGGGTTTCCCAGAGGTCCCCCTTGGGGCCTCTCCCACAATTTTCTGCTGCCGCTGCAGTACTTGGCCTCTGCTGCTGTCACGTTGCTGAGTTTTCCCACCATGAATTTGAAAAACGTGAAGCAACACAAACAGATTTTCCCCCATTTGATCAATACCCGGGTCCCCAAATTTCCTGCATTTTACTTCTTTTTGGGGTGGGTGGAAGGGAAAGTACTGAGTTTTTCTTTCTACCAGGGATCGGGAGTGTGCCCACCAATAACTTTTTGTTCAGTTTGATGGCCTTTAAAGCGAGGATCATGTTGAGGAAATGGAGCATCCAAGCACTATTGAAAGGGACCCTTGATTCCCAAGCCTCTGGGTCGAGGGGCCTAGCAAAACAAAACTTCCCACTTCCCCCCCTCCCCCTAAAATCCGTGCCAACCTTTCCCAAAGGCGGGGAATGGGGTGGGGTCGGTGCCCAGGAAACCTCTCCTCCCCTCCTCCGTTTTCCCCTTTCCATAGTTTTCAACACACCCCTGACTTCCCTCAGATGATGCACCCTGAGACTGGGGCGTTGTTTTGCATACCCCTGGCCCCCGAACCCTGCCAAATGAAGACCGTAAATTTTGTGAAACTTGGGGGCCCCTTCTGGTTTTCGACGGAGACAAAAGGCCCGTGTCCGCATCTGTGTCCTTTCCCCCTCCCCGCGCTGCCGGGGACCTGTTGTTTCAGAGGGGCCCCAACGATCGTTCCAAACTAAACCCCAAAAATGCTCATGCTGACAAGGGCATCGCTGCATGCCTTTTTTGGTGGCTTCTTTCAAAATGGAAGGATGGTGCAGAGCTCTTTCACCTGCCTCCACTCTGGGTGGCTCAACCCCCCCGAGGTCCCACCGCTGTTTTCAGGCCATGTGTCCGCTTGTACGGGCGAAAATTTGCATTTGCATGCCACAATTGCGGAGCATGTGGAGGGGGGGTTTCCAGCGTGTTCCACATCAACAAAGGGATGGTGATGGGGAGGCCAAAGTTTCGCAGCCGGGGGGACGAAACGGGGGAAAGGGCGGAAGTTTGAGCCAGCCCTCACCCTTTCCTCAGCGGGCAGTCCAACCCAGGTACGCAAAAAAATTTTCGGGACGATGAGGTCATGTTTGGTCCAGGCAAAGGATGTCTCCAGCCTCCCATTTTTAAGGGCGGCCAGCAGTTTTTCGACTGTTTCGCACAAACCTTCCCGGCAAAAGGTTCTTGTCACCCAGCCGGCGCTGGGTCTCGTTGCAAAGACCCGCCACGCTCCTGACCTTTGTTTGACGGTCTCCAAGACAGATTAATTTCAACAGGGCCTGGTTTCTATGGGAAAAGGGATGCAACCAGTGGTTTTGGGGGAAAAAACCCTGCACCACCCCTGCGGTTTTTTGAAAAGCAGTGCCGAGCCTGAGAGCCACCTTTAACCCCCAAGACATCCCCCCCGCTCACCCTGACTGTCAAGAGATATAGGGGCCCTTGGGGCCGTGCTTACTAGCCAATGTTCGGTGGCTTGGACTTTGCCCGGACACAGTGCGACAACCGCTTAAATTTTTTATATGCACGGGGCGGGCCAGGGCGGGGAAAATTTTTTGGGAAAAAAAATCCTGCTCGGCATCGGTATTGGGGGCTGAAGGGCCATGATGGGAACCCATCTGTTCACCAAGGGAAAAAAGGCAACTTTTCCAGGCCAAAAGCCTGGCAATGCCGACATTAAGGTTTTGGTTTTGGGGATGGTTTGGGTTAAAGTGTTTTTTTCTGCTCCCAAACCGGTAGCCCCAGAAGGCTGGCTGCTAGACGGCCGCTGTACAGGTGCAGGTCAAACTGGGGGAAAGGGAAAGGGGGGTAGGATGGGCTCTGTTGGGTGGTGGTCTGGGGCGAGGGGTGGAGGCTGAACAAGGCTGAACCTTGCTCATCACTTGAGAACATGGCACTGGGGAAGCTTGGGCGTGGCGGAGGAGGAGGAGGAGGCAGAGGCAGAGGGTGTGACAGGTTGGAAGCCCGGATTGTTTTTGGCCTTTTTGGCCCAAATGTTTCCCCCCTTTCAACTCTTCTTGGTGCATGTGACTAAAGTTGGTGGGGTTAAACACCTAAAAAAATTTTTCCCCTATGGCGTTTCGGCAAAGGCGGCAATAATCGCTGGGGGAATCAGAGGTTGCTTTAAAAAGGCCAGTTGAAGGGCCCGGACCTTTTCGACGGGGATAAGGGGGAGCGGGGTTTTCCGCGATTGTGGGTGGGGAATAAGTCAGCAGATTGTGCGACCGCCCTTAAATTTTTGAGGGGGGACCCGTATGCACTACCCATCGTTTCCCCTGTCCAGTGATGATGCCCGCAAGCAAATTCTCTGAAAAATCCATGGATCCAAATATCATCATCTCAACACAGTTATTCCCCGTCCTGACATTCTTCATCCTGGAGCTGCGGCCAAGCAAAAGACCCTGCCCAACTTGCGCCGCTTTCCCGGGTTTTTTGCGCTGGGGGGCTTCCTTCCCTCCTTGATGGGGATCAGCAATTGGGGTCAGAGCAAAAAAAAATCTCCTCTTTGGCCTCTTGATCTTTGAAAAGCCTCGAGCCAAACCCCATTTTTTTTCACCCAAGAGGTCTTCAGAAAATGGGTTACCACATGTTTGGGGACACGAGTTGACATTTTTGGGGTCCTCGCTTCTGTTGGGCCGTGCTGACAAGAGATGACGACATTTTTTGGGCCCGGCTGGGACGAAAGGAGGGAAACTGTTATGCAGGTTGCATTAAAACCCTTTAAGAACAGATTGCACCCAGGGCACCCCGGGGGCTCCAAAGGGCAAACCCCCCCAGCAAATGACAGGCCCGACGTCCTGAAACCGGGCGATCCGCGGCTTTCTGTTGTCGCCCCCACTGGGGGAAAAAAATTCTCGTACCTTACCTCCTGTCCTACAAACCCCCCCTTTGTCGTTACCCCTATTTTGCTCCATGTTCAGAAAAAAAAAATTTAAAAAAAGGATGGAAGAGTTTTTTTACAGTCTCTTATTTAAAGACGGGGAAAAAACAACATTCTTAATCCCTTAATTTTACAGTAATAGGATTTTGAAACAGAATTGTTTCATTTAAAAACCTTGAAATAAAGGGGGGGTGGAAGAACCGTAAACAAAATCAACAGTGTTCTTCCTTCGTCCAGGGTTTAAACTGCCCCGTAGGACTAGGAAAAAGATTGTTTCAACAAAAAAGTGTGTATCGGGGGGCCAAACTGAGATTTACCGAGTACAAAAAACTATTTAAAAGTTACTGGGTGAGAAATTGCATTTTTTAAACAATAAAAAGTTACACAAAATTTCTGTATCCTAATTTAAATAAATGGGTCTTTGAACAAAAGGGGTGCACTAAAGTAAATACAGTATTTAAAAGTTTCGGATAAGAAAAGGGTTTTTTTTCACCAAAGAAATACACCCCAAAAGTTATAAAAAATTTTTTTACCTAATTTTAAATAAGGTGCTCTTTGAAAAAAACTGGGCTGCACTAAAGTGAAATAAAACTATTTAAAAGTTATAAAAGGTAAGGTGGTTTTTGCACCAATGAAATACCCAACAGTTACTAGAAAATTTTGTATCCAAAATTTAAATACAAGGTGGCTTTTCAAAAAAAAGGTGCACAAAAAAAAGGTACAATTTCACCTCAGGGAGGTTGGGGGGTTTTTTCCCAAAAAAAAAAAAAATGCCATTTCAATGCAGGTTCAAAAACAGGGTTTGGCTGCCCAAATACCCCTCCTTTAAAAAAAGTGTCTGCTGTCCGCCGCCCACCCCCTGCGGCTGTCGCGCTAGGTCTTCTTTAAAAGTCCTGTCTAACAACTAAGAACTGAAAATTTTTCCCAATCACCATATTCTAAAAGTTCACTTTTTAAAAAAATAGTTGTCTGAAGCAATAAAAGAAGAACTGTGCCGAGCTGAGCTGTATTGAGAAAAGACTGCACACTCTTTCCTTTGTGGAGACACGAAACCTGATACTGAACAGGGAAAAGTGTTCTGCAAAACAAGGTCATGTGATTTTTCCAGCCATAAAAACCATACACATACTCATGACGCGCACACCCCCTCCCCTGCTCTATGCCTAACTGTTGCTGGCCACCAAAATGACAGGAAAGCGCCGAAAAATGGCCGATAGTAATAAATTATCTGCATTTGTCACCCAAAAAATCGCGGGGCGGGAAAATTTTAGATCAACCTAAAAATCGTGCCCATTTTTAACTTTGTCGATTTTAAACGCCATCCCCCATCTCCCAAAATAACAAAACTGAAAAAACCACCATACTTTACTGATTATAAACCCTCAACCAAAACCAATATTTTCCCCTACAGTGACCCATAGTGGTAGATACCAGGTAACATGTGCTTTGCAAACAGTTTATTACATTTAAGGCCTCACAGGGACATCTTTTTCTGATTATCTTTTACTTTCCCCCCTTTTTTCTGTATTCGGTCCAGATCTCCATGATGACTAATTCCTCCCCCATCACCCTTAGAATTTACAACACAAACACCTGAGACCCTCACTTTTTTTTTATCATTTTCCCAGCTGAGTTTCCCCCTCCCCCATTACAAATCCCCATTTAAAATGGGCCCCAAAAATAAAATTCCCCCTGGTAATTTTGGAGCTCCCCCATTGGTTGTAGGGAAAAACGGGGCCCCGGGGGGTAGCTTGGCACCCCCCGGGCAGTAGCTAGGTAAACTTGGGGCGAAGGGACTTCGGGGCCCCCGGGTTTTCTAGCTAGGGTTCCCTGTAGGTACAATGGGGGCCCCCTTAGCTTAGGCCACCCCCGGGTAAATAGGGCCCCCTGTAATTTTGGGGCCCCCTTGTAGGCGAATAAATCCCCCCCGTAGATTAGGGCCCCCTTGTAGGGAGAGTAGTCCCCCCCTGTAGAAAGGGCCCCCCCAGGGAGAAAAAGGTTCCCCCTGTAGATTTGGGCCCCCTTTTGGAAATAGTCCCCCCCTTTTAGATAAAGGGCCCCCCCAGGGAGAAAAGTCCCCCCTGAGATTGGGGGACTTGTAGGCAGAATGCCCCCTGTAGTTAGGACCCCCTTTGGCAAATAGTCCCCCCCCCCCAGTCATTTGGGCCCCCTTTTGGGCAATAGTTCCCCCCCAGTCATTTGGGCCCCCTGTAGGAATAGTTCCCCCCCCCCCCCCCCGTATTAGGGACCCCCTGTAGGCTAGTTCCCCCCCGTTATTAGGCCCCCGTAGGCAATTTTCCCCCACCCCCTTTTAGGGCCCCCTGTCGGATAGTTACCCCCATTTTTAGGGCCCCCTAAAGGCATGTTCCCCACACCAGTTATTGGGCCCCCTGTAGGCAAGTTCCCCCCCAGTTATTTGGGCCTCCCGTAGGCTATTTTTCCCCCCCGTTATTAGGGCCCCCCCCTTTTTGGAATAGTTACCCCCCCCACTTATTAGAGCCCCTGTAGGCATAGTTCACCCCAAGTTTTAGGGCCCCCTGAGGGTATTCCCCCCAGTTATTAGGGCCCCCTGTAGACAAAGGCCCCTCCCCCCTCTGTCTTTAGGGCCCCCTGTAGCTAATTACTTACCTGGCCACGCTCCTCCGGCGTCTCCGTCTCCTCCCGGCTCCAAGCCTGCTGCTTTAGGCTTGGGGCCACCCAGGAAGTCGGAGGGGGGCGATTTACTTAACTTCCGAGCGCCTAGGCGCCTAGCTAGGGACGGCAGGGGAGGGGGCGACAGCCTCCCTGCTCCGCCATTCATTTAATTGTATTTGGGTCGACGGGCGTGATCCATTAAAACACCCTCTGTGAACAAGGGGCGGCTGCCGCCGGGGGCGGACCCCCCCCGGTTCACAACCCGGCCCGGGCCGGGAGACATAAACCGGGGGTTGCCCCATCGACGGCCCTGCTACCATATAGTGGTGATCAAATACAATATTGGATCAAATACAATATTGGTGAACCCCTTCTGATAATAAATTGTGGGCATCCATGGAGGCTAATCTTCTAGACACAACATCCTTAAGAGCCTGGATGCTTAACCCCCTATCCACAATACATCTCCTTTAACTTAGGTTTTTGCCCCATTTAAAAAATTCTTATTTATTGGGCAATGCTAAATCCGGGTTTCTTTTTTTCCATTGCCAATAAAATTTTCCCGATCCCCCAGAAATTTCTTTCTCAAAATCTACCCAAATTCTTTCCTGAGTGGGGAAATGGGGCATTAACACATTGTTCGGACCGCTTTTTCACTCCTTACCTCCTTGCAATCAAATATACTAAACCCCTTAAAGGATTTCTTTTTGTATAACCCCATCTCACTTTCTCAAAAATAACGAACATTGAAAATATTAACACCGATCCTCTCTATATTAAACAATAAACGTCCTACATCCCAAAAAAGCTCTAAAACTATGTATAACATAATCACTCACAACTTTGAATTTGTTAAAACTGATGACATTATAAAATGGAAACGTGAGATAGGAAGATCATTCTCTGACCAACAGTGGTTGACAGCTCTTCACTGGGCCCATAAATCCTCTGCATCGGCCAATTTTAAAGAGCAATAGCATAAATTTTTAAATAGATGTTCTTACACTCCTCTCTGATTATCACTGATTTATCCCTCATCTTCTGAACTCTGCTGGAGAGGATGTGGCATGCAGGGATCTCTCCTACATATTTTTTGGTGGTGCCCAGTCTTATATCAATTTTGGAGGGTCACTTTATCTGTCACGTCAAGGGAGGTACAGTGAGCTCTGACTGGAACTCAGCCCACTGTCCCTGCCTACTTGACGTGCTGCCCTAGGTGGCAGACGGCAACTGGGCGACAGTCCCTGCGCTGCCTAAGTCCTGGGGCCGTCAGGAAGTAGAATAATAAAACAGTCCGGGTCAATACCAAATCAGGAACGCCAAGCCACAAATCAGAACCAGAGGGATAAACGTAAACAAGCCGAGGTCAAAAGCCAAACGGGAGCGAGGTTCAAAAACAGGAGACAAGTCGGGGTCAGGAGAATAGGCTGAGGTCAGTTATACGGATAAGCAAACACAAGAACAAGTAACAAGGTAGCCAGGAATATCACAGGCGCTGCACTCAGCCTTCAGGGAGTTTAAATGGGATTCCTGGATACCGCCCCTGTAGCTGATTGAGCGGCCTCCGGGTCCTCCCATTGGCTGGTGCGACACGCTGGGCATCTGTCACTCACAGAGCTGTCAGCAGCAAGTGTATCAGGGTGGGGTCGCTGATCAGCTGCTGCAGCCTGTTGATCCCTGCAGGCTGAGCACAGCCTAGTCCTGACATTATCACTGTCTTCTCAGTTTGCCCAAATACGATGTCCAGACTCTCCAGAATTTGCTTTATTTCTAGTTAATATAAACAAAATTCCATTACTAAATAGGACTATGGTGTGTCATATCCTCCATGCAGCTAGATTGGCCATCACCAGACACTGGAAGTCCAGAGATCCCCCCTTGATTTCGGAAGTTCCTGAAATAGTGTCTACAAATAGTATGTATGAAAAAAAATTAGCATATCGATTGGGGAGAGCTTCTAAATTCTTTTCTCTGTGGTCGCCGTAGATTGCTGTCAACCCTTTCTTGAAGTATTGAGTCTGCTATGGAATTCCCCTCCATTGGTCCAAGCCTCCTGACAGCGCTTTAAGCTTCAATTGGGGCTCTTGGGATGCCGATGTGACCTTCTCCCCCTCATCCTCTTGTTCACTCTCCTAATCCCCCCTCCTTAGTTCTATTTGTATTTTATTAAGATTTTTATTTTATTGTATTTTCCACTGGTTAAAAATTTTTTTACATCAGTGTAATATCTCTGATTTTGATTTGCAATTTCTACACTCTCTTGATTATATTTGACTTTTAATTGAAAAACCGTTGCCAAAATTCATATGCTCAGGTATCTATTATACCTTTACCAATGTACCTACATCTCATTAATTGATATATGAAATTGTATAGTCATTATATTCTCATTTTATACTTGATATCTCATTCCCATGGTTATCACTGAATGTCAACCTATTTTTATTGTTATATGAAAATCTTTAATAAATAAATAAAATTTATTGATAAAGTCATGTTAATTTAACCTTCACAATGAACTCTGTAATAACTCTGTAAAAACTACAAATAAAAAACAACCCAAAAATTGCATTTTTGTTCATCCCTCTGCAAGTAAAATGACGTAAAAAGTGATCAAAAAGACATGTGAAGCCCAAAGTGGCACCAATAAATATGTAAGTTCATCCCTCAAAAAAAGCCTTTACACAGCTCTGTCAACAGAAAAATAAAAAATGTATGGCTATTAGAATACAGCAATGTATAAACATTATTAAAAAGACAAAAAGAACGTTTTTATTGTATAAACGTGCTACAACATAAAAATAATATGAAGTGGGTATTGTTGTAATTGTATTGCCCCACTAACATGTCACTTATGCTGTGCAGTGAGTGCAGCATCTGTTCCAGGACATGAAGCACTGGAATGATGTTATTCATCCCATAGTCCTGGCGACTCACAAATAACGTCGCCTCCTCAAAGGGCTTGAGGAAATGGCGTGTCACGCATGAACTGCCACTGGCTGACATCAAAATTACACAGGGGAGTACTCCAGTCCGCTTGGATCATCAAATAATCATTAATGGCCTTTCTCTGTTCATACAGTCGGTCCAACATATGAAGGCTGTAATTCCAATAGGTGGAAACATCGCATATCAGCCTATGTTGGGAGAGACTGTTCTGCTGCTGCAGCTCAAGGAGGGTGTGCTTGGCTTCGTAGGAATGGATGAAGTGCATGCACAGTTTCCTGGCCATTTTTAGAATGTCTTGCAGATGGGTGGAAGATTTAAAGAGAACCTGTCACATAGTTTATGCCCCCCTGGCTGAGGACAGGACAAGGTAGTGTCAGACATGCTGTTTCCAGTGCTGTGTCCCTTATTCTGTAAGATGCTGTAGTTTTTGAGTATTTAGTGCTCAAACCTGCAGTTTTTAGCCAGAAAAGAGTCAAAGAGTCATTTAAAACCACGCCCATCTTAGGCAGGCCCCGCCCACCTCAACTGATAAACCTATTATTTTGAATAGGTAGAAACGGGAATAACTGTCAGCTAGCCCCGCCCACTGGCAGTTATCACATGTTTCTACCTATTCAAACCTTGTTCTCTCTTCAGCCAGGGGGGCATAAACTATGTGACAGGTTCTCTTTAAGGAACCGTTTGACAACCAGATTGAACATGTGCACCATGCACCTTGGTTCAGCCCTCCTCAGTGCAGCGCGAACACCATGTTCCTTCCATTGTCTGTCACCATGGTTCCGATTTGCAGTCATCGCGGAGAAAGCCACACATTGATTTCGTGTTGCATGATGCGGAGCAGTTCCTCCCCTGTGTGACTTCGTTCGCCCAGGCAAACCAGGTGTAGAACTGCATTACACTACTGTGCCCTGCACATGTGGTATGATGGAGTATCACTTAGACTAGTGGAGGCTGAGGTGGTTGTGGAGGAAGAGGCTGTCATTGGCGCAGGATAAGCAGTTTGACAACATGGAGGAGAAAGCGGCACCTCCTGTCCAAGTTGCTGGTGTGGCTGGGCAGGAAGCACATTCACCCAGTGGGACTTAAAGGACATGTACTGTCCCTGACCGTTTTTACAGCTCCACACGTCCGTGCGGCCATGCACCTTGGAAGACACCGATAGGCTCAAGGCCTGGCTTACCTTCTGTTCTGCATATTTATGCAGGGCTGGTATTGCCTTTTTGGAAAAGAAATAAGAGCTTGGGAATCTCCACCTCGTCTCGGCACAAGCCATTAGTTCTCTGAACGGTGCAGAGTGCACCACTTGGAAAGGGAGGGACTGCTGTACCAACAACTTGGAGAGGAACACGGTCAGCTTCTGCACCTTAGGATGGTTGAACGGCTGCTTGTGCCATGAGTGGCGAGGAGCAGGAGCATCTGGTGCGGGAGATGATGGGAAAGAAACATAGCTCCCTTCTGCAGAGGTGGTGGAGCCTTGACTGCCTGAAATGGGAGGCGTGCCACTGAGTGCTGCTGCTGCGGCAGGATGGGCCGCCACATCTTAGAAATGTTTCTCCCAGGCCACTGGATGGTGACGCTACATGTGTTGACGCATGTGTTGACACCATACTGACTCACGCCATCACTACCGACTTGCTGGCTGCGCCGCTGCCTGACGCACAAGCTGACGCCCTCTTCTTCCAGGTAACTGAGGGAACTGAAAAGGAAAGAGGTGGGTTGAGGACAGGTTAGGGCCCCTGACCTGCTCCCGTGCCATGCCAACTAAGGGTTGTGTCTGACGAACCCACCGACTCTTGGCTGGGGTTGTCAGATGTCATCTGGGAGGAAGTGGATGACCTAGTCAACCAATCAAGAACCGTTGGTTTGGTGATCAACACACGGCCGCTAGATGATAACGGTAGCTCTACCTCACCGAGTTACCCCTGCTGCGACGTCCCCTTAATGTGCTGTGACCTGTGCCTGCTCCAGGAACATTTGTGTCACTGCCACTCAAGCATGAAGGGCCTGCCACCTCTCTGTCTGACATAATGTTTGATCAAAAATTTAAAATACAACAGAATCTGTTTAATGAAGATGTCTGTATATGATAAATACACACCATGTATTTGACTCCTAATTACCCCACAAACAAGAGGATAAATTAACCCTTGGGTATAAAATACCCTACACATGAACCAGAGGAATTGAGGTTAATGGGGAGTAATACACACACCCTGCTTTTGATTTCCTGATTAACCCACAAAAAAGAGGATAAATTAACTTGAAAAAGGCACAATTTGCCTTTATGAGGTCGATACGGGTCACCGACGTTTCGATCTGGGTGAAGAAAAGCCTGTTAGCCAAAAGCAGTATCGATATGGGTACTGAATTTTTTTTTTTTGTATGACTGTGGAAACATGGATCGGCGCTTACTGGAGCAATTAAAGGGGGCAGGGTGTTGGGGGTTTCCCAGGTTCCGGGCCTGGTTTTTGAGGCCAACAAAAGGCAGTTTTTTGGAGGAGGTTTGGGGGTTTTTTTCCAGTAAAGGGGTTGTTTGACAGACAAGACGGGGAAAGCTTGAGCGCAGCCTCTCGCCCGGAAACCACATTCCCCGGATCAGGTAGGAAAACACCAAGAACTGCGGATTTACAGAGACGGGGAGTTAACACACGGACTTTTTGGTTTGATTTTTGTTGGGCGAATAAACCCCGTATACTTTTATGTTCGGCTTAAACTTGGCTGAATAAAGGCCAAAGACTAAAAACGTATACTACAATGTGTTTTTTTTGCAACCGCTGACTACCCCCCCAAAAAGGGGTTGAGGACGGGGGCAAGATCCCCGTGAAGTCCGGGTCAAAGCAGCCCAAGCAAAGCACAACTCCCAATAGGGATGACTCTTTAAACACCTGGTTCAGGCGAACCTGCGCAGCAGCAACCCACAGCGCACCAGCGAAGGCTCAGGGGGAACCAAGGCCCAGAGAAAAGCCACGGAACAGCGCAAGGGATCACACTGAAACCCCACGCAGCCAAGTTACGAAACCACTGCTAATCAACAGAGGCCCTGTTAACGGGTGCCATGGGGCCCGGGAACTCCAGCTCCGCCATCACATGAGGGGGACATTGGGGGCCCGGGGGACCGCAGGGGAACCCACAAGAAATGACATGGAAGGCGTTTTTCACAGTGTTTTAACGAGTCCCCGACCGGAGGCCACACCTCCGGAGCAATGGGCTGAGGGGCTGGCCCTTATTGACGGGGAGCCCCAAAAACCCTACTCGACCTCGCCTTACAGGATGCAAAGGAAATTCCAAACTAAAAGCAGAGATCCCCGAGCATCTTGGGTTAAGTCAGCGGTCCCGGGCTCAGAGGTAAAACCAGTGGGGGATACATAAGGCCCAAAACCCCCACGTACAGCTATTTGAATTCATCTGCCAAAAATGGGTCCCCGAGACAAGCCCCCAGGGAAATGGGGGCGGGTGATTATTTTTTATCACTCTCTTCTCCCTTTTTCTGTGCGTGCTGGTTGCGCGGGGATCCTCAGAGGCGGGGTGACCTAGTGGACGGTAGAATTCCACGCAAAGGAGAGGGGTGGGGGCCCAGGGAACCCCAAACCCCGTACGGGGGGGCCGAGAGACTGGGACCACAGAAGCCAGGAGTCAAGACTCTCCGGGAGGGTCTGCCAAAGCCGGGGGGGCCCAGACCCGGAGCCAAAAGGAATGCCCCGGGGGATTGTTTTTGGAGAAGTTGGGGCTCGGACATATAGCGGCTCGTGTCCCCCACCGGAGCCCCATGGATTGCTCCGCGAAACCAAACCCCGCAGTTTTTCCCCATGCACATCCGGGGGGGCAGGCTTGTCAACTAATGGGGAGGAACCCCAATGTGTAAACTTTTCAGTAAAGGCACCATGGGCTCAGACACTAACCGGGGAATTTATTTACTCTCAATTGGGCCTTTTCCCCAATTTGTTGGTCCCTGGGAAAAAATTAGGGGGCCCCCCTGATTCACGGGGGCACAAGGGTTTTCCCAGGGCCCGGGTTAAACTTGAGACCGGCTGGGGGGCCTTTTCACACAATGTTGGGGTGGTGCAGGGATATTGCAGGATTGATTGGGGGGCCTTAAATTCCCCTGTTTTGGGACCCCTTTTCGAAAAACCGTCCTGCCAACCCCAACGGTGCCTGACCAGGCCGCTGGGGGGGGGGGGGGTGGACATAACAATTCCCCGAGTTCCCCTTTTTTATTCCTGGTGGGAGATAAAAGGGGGAAAGGCCATCAGATACCCGTCCCTGAGTTGGAGGTATCTAAAAAATTTTTGGAACCGGGTCAAATTCAGGACCTGACCCTAAAAGGGGCCCGGGAAAAGTATGGGGCTCAACGGGGGACCCCAGGGTTTTGGGGCCTCGTTTTCCCCCCATTTTTCCCGAAAAAAAACCTATCGAACGATCACCAAAAAC
>JAODAL010058608.1:0-21987 GCA_025379985.1 Phyllomedusa bahiana | reverse complement strand
AAAATTTAAAATACTCCATACAGTATCCAAATTCTACCGCACCTGGAGCCCAAGTAATAGCCCATATAGTACCCACATACTACTGCACCTGCTGTCCAACTAATGCTCCATATAGTAACCACATACTACCACTCCTTGTTCCCAGGTAATACTCAATATAGTACCCAATTACTGAGGCACCTGGTGCCCAAGTAATACCCACATAATAACGTACCAAGTGTCCATATAGTACCACATACTATCTTACCCGAGGAACAGCTAATGCTCCATATAGTACCCACATACTACCGCACCTGGTGCCCAATACCCCATATAGTACCCATATACTACCGCACCTGGTGCCCAAGTAATACCACAAATAGTACCCATATACTACCGCACCTGGTGCCCAATACCCCATATAGTACCCAAATACTACCGCACCTGGTGCCAAAGTAATACCCCATATAGTACCCATATACTACCGCACCTGGTGCCCAATACCCCATATAGTACCCATATACTACCGCACCTGGTGCCCATGTAATACCCATATAGTACCATATTACTTACCGCACCCTGGTGCCAATACCCCATATAGTACCCACATACTACCGCACCTGGTGCCCAATACCCCGTATAGTACCCACATAGTACCGCACCTGGTGCCCAATACCCCATATAGTACCCACATACTACCGCACCTGGTGCCCAAGTAATACCCCATATAGTACCCACATACTACCGCACCTGGTGCCCAATACCCCATATAGTACCCATATACTACCGCACCTGGTGCCCAAGTAATACCCCATATAGTACGCATATACTACCGCACCTGGTGCCCAATACCCCATATAGTACCCACATACTACCGCACCTGGTGCCCAATACCCCGTATAGTACCCACATACTACCGCACCTGGTGCCCAATACCCCATATAGTACCCACATTCCAAATGGCCCCAAAACTTTAATGATAAAGCAGGAACCTCATTGTTACCTCTCAGCCAATGCACGGATCAGCGCTCGCTACATGGGGGCTTCCAGGGACGACCACTGACCATCCCACCAGCAGGGGGCGACCTCCCAGCCTCCTCCTCACTGACCCCCCAGGAGTCCTCTATCATCACTGTGGTCTGGTCGGACGCCCTCATTACTTCTCTATGAACCTTGCGGTTTCCTCCTCACATTGGTTGCGCCATCTGCAGATGTTCCGCCAGCTGCGTCCAGTGCAGGAGGAGCCCCCCCGGCGCTCAGAGAACTCGTCACACAACTTTCCCGGACCCGGAATGTCCCAGCCACAAAGTAACACAACCCCGCATCAGAGCAGATACCTGCCCTACAGGAGCCGGGAAAAGATGGATCGCCCCCCATCCCTGCACATTCACCTTCCAAGTGTTCTCCACTGCACAGACACTGCGCCGACCCTGCACCGCCGCGCCGACCCCGCACCGCCGCGCCGACCCCGCACCGCCGCGCCGACCCCCGCACCCGCCGCGCCGACCCCGCACCGCCGCGCCGACCCTGCACCCCCGCGCCGACCCCGCACCGCCGCCCGACCCTGCATCACCGCGCCGACCCTGCATCACTGCATCACCGCGCCGACCCCGCACCCCGCGCCGACCCCTGCACCGCCGCGCCGACCCCTGCACCGCCGCGCCGACCCCTGCACCGCCGCGCCGACCCCTGCACCGCCGCGCCGACCCCTGCACCGCCGCGCCGACCCCTGCACCGCCGCGCCGACCCGCACCGCCGCGCCGACCCCGCATCGCCGCGCCGACCCCCCCTCCGCCGCGCCGACCCCGCATCGCCCGCGACCCCGCATCGCCGCGCCAAACCCGCACACCGCGCCAAACCCCGCACCACCGCGCCGCCCCCTGCATCACCGCGCCGACCGCGCACCCCCGCACCGACCCTGCATCGCCGTGCCGACCCCGCACCACCGCGCCGACCCTGCATCACCGCGCCGACCCCGCACCCCCGCACCGACCCTGCATCGCCGCGCCGACCCCGCACCACCGCGCCGACCCCGCATCACCGCGCTGACCCCGCACCCCCGCACCGACCCTGAACCGCCGCGCCGACCCTGCACAGCAACACCGCCGTCACACTGACCACACAGGACGGAAATGTGCACAGCGATAACAGCATGAAGGATGTGGCAGACGTGAGAAGTGCTACTGTGCAGCGTCCGCATACACAGGACAGGAGAAGTGCTACCGTGCAGCGTCCGCATACACAGGACAGGAGAAGTGGTACTGTGCAGGGTCCGTATACACAGGACAGGAGAAGTGGTACTGTGCAGTGTCCATGTATATAGAATTAGAACTGTGTAGTGTCCATATATACCGGACAAGAGAAGTGGTACTGTGCAGTGTCCATATATATAGAAGTAGTACTGTGCAGTGTCCATATACTCAGTACAAAAGTGGTACTGTGCAGTGTCCGCATACACAGGACAGGAGAAGTGGTACTGTGCAGTGTCCGCATACACAGTACAGAGAAGTGGTACTGTGCATGTCCGCATACACAAGACAGGAAAATTGGAACTGTGCATTGTCCGCATACACGGACAGAGAAGTGGAACTGTGCATGTCCAGTATATAGAAATTAGAACTGTGTAGTTGTCCAATAAACCTGTACAGAGAAGTGGTGCTGTGCAGTGTCCAATATACAGGACAGGAAGTGGTACTGGTGCAGTGTCCCATATACACAGGACAGGAGAAGTAGTACTGTCAGTGTTTGGGGTCACCGCTACACATGGACAGGAAAAGTGGTACTGTGCGTGTCGCATACACAGACATGAAAAGTGTTACTGTGCAGTGTCCATGTCTATAGAAAAATAGAACTGTGTATTTGTCCATATATACCGGATCAAGAGATGTATACTGTGCAGTGTCCATAGATACAGGACAGAGAAGTAGTACTTGCAGTGTCAGCATACACAGGACATGAGAAGTGTGTACTATGCAGTGTCCAAATATACAGACAGAGTTGGGTACTGTCAGTGTTCCATATATACAGACAGAAGTGGTACTGTGCAGTGTCCATATATACAGGACAAAGTGGTACTCGTTGCATTGTCCAGTATGACACAGACATGAGTAGTAAAAGTATGCAGTGTCGCATACACAGACAGGAGAAGTGTACTATTGCAGTGTCCATATATACAGGAACAGAAGTGGATAGCTTGCATTGTCCATATACACAGGACATGAGAAGTAGTAACTGTGCAGTGTCCGCATACACAGGACAAAAGGTGGGTACAGTGGCAGTGTCCCGAATACACAGGACAGTGAGAAGGTTACTGTGCAGTGTCCGATATATATAAGAATTAGAACTGTGAAAGTCCAAATATATCCGGACAAGAGAAGTGTAATGTTCAGTGTCCATATACTCAGTAACAGGAGAAGTGGTAACTGGTGCAAGTGTCACGAAATACCAGGACAGGAGAAGTTTACGTGCAGTGTCCATCATATAGCAGGACAGAGAAGTGGTACTGAGGCAGTGACCATATACACAGGGACAGGAGAAGTGGTATTGTGCAGTGTCCGCATACACAGGACAGGAAAGTGATTACTGTGCAGATTCCCGCTAGACACAGACAGGAGAAGTGTACTGTGCAGTGTCCGCATACACAGGACAGGAGAAGTAGTACTGTGCAGTGTCCATATACAAAGGACAGAAGTGGTACTGTGCAGTGTCCATCTAAACAGGAAATAGAGAGATGGTACTGTGCAGTGTGCATATACAAAAGGACTATAGAATTGGTACTGTGCATTGTCCATATACAACATTACGAGAAAAAGTGGTACTGTGCAGTGTCCAAATACAGCAGAACTTATGAAGTGTTTACAGTGCAGTGACCCTCAAACATGAAATGGAATGGTGGTACTGTGCTGTGTGTATATACACAAGAATGTAGATGTGGTTCTGTGCATTGTACATATACACAGGACAGAAGTGGTACTGTGCAGTGTCCATATACATAGGACAGGAGAAGTAGTAACTTGCAGTGTCATATACACAGGACAAGAAGTAGTAATGTGCAGGGTCCATAACACCATGACAGAAGTAGTACTGTGCAGTGTGCATATAAAACAGACAGGAAAGTAGTACTGTGCAGTAGTCCATATACACAGGACATGAATAGGGTGGGGATAGTACTGTGGTACTGTGCATATACACAGGACAAGAGAAGTGGTACTGTGCAGTGTACCGCATACACAGGACAGAGAAGTGGTACTGTGCAGTGTCCACATACACAGGACGGGAGAACGGGTACTGTGTCAGTGTCCCGCATAACACAGACAGGAGAAAGTGGTACTAGTGCAGTGATCTCCGCATACACAGGAACAGGAGAAGTGGTACTGTGCAGTGTCCGCATACACGGACAGGAGAAGTGGTACTGTTCTGTGTCCCCGCATACCCAGACAGAGAAGGTGGTACTATGCAGGTGTCCATATATACAGGCCACAAGTTGTACTGTGCAGTTTCCATAAAATAATGACAGAGAGTGGTTACTGTGCAGTGTCCATAATACAGGACGTATGAGAGTGGTACTGTGCATTGTCCCATATACACAGACAGAGTAGTACTGTGCAGTGTCCCTCATACAACAGGACAGGAGAAGTGGTACATGATTGTCATATATACAGACATGAGTGGTACAGTGCAGTGTCCATATACACAGCCATAAAGTAGTACAGTGGCAGTGTCCGCATACACAGGACAAAAGTGTACTGTGCAGTGTCCTTATACACAGACCTGGAGAAGTGGTACTGTGCAGTGTCCATTTATATAGAATTAGAACTGTGTAGTGTCCATATATACCGGACAAGAGAAGTGGTACTGTGCAGTGTCCATATACACAGGACAGGAGAAGTAGTACTGTGCAGTGTCCGCATACACAGGACAGGAGAAGTGGTACTGTGCAGTGTCCATATATACAGGACAGGAGAAGTAGTACTGTGTAGTGTGCATATACACAGGACATGAGAAGTGGTACTGTGCAGTGTCCGCATACACAGGACTGGAGAAGTGGTACTGTGCAGTGTCCGCATACACAGGACTGGAGAAGTGGTACTGTGCAGTGTCCGCATACACAGGACAGGAAAATTGGTACGGTGCAGTGTCCATATACACAGGACAGAAGTGGTACTGTGCAGTGTCCATCTAAACAGGAAATAGAGAGATGGTACTGTGCAGTGTGCATATACATAGGACTAGAGAAGTGGTACTGTGCAGTGTCCATATAAACATTACGAGAAAAAGTGGTACTGTGCAGTGTCCATATACACAGAACAGTAGAAGTGGTACTGTGCAGTGTCCATCTAAACAGGAAATGGAGAGGTGGTACTGTGCAGTGTGTATATACACAAGAAAGTAGAAGTGGTACTGTGCAGTGTCCATATACACAGGACAGAAGTGGTACTGTGCAGTGTCCATATACATAGGACAGGAGAAGTAGTACTGTGCAGTGTCCATATACACAGGACAGAAGTAGTACTGTGCAGTGTCCATATACACAGGACAGAAGTGGTACTGTGCAGTGTGCATATAAACAGGACAGGAGAAGTAGTACTGTGCAGTGTCCATATACACAGGACATGAGAAGTAGTACTGTGTAGTGTGCATATACACAGGACAAGAAAGTGGTACTGTGCATATACACAGGGCAGGAGAAGTGGTACTGTGCATGTCCGCATACACAGACGTGAAAGTGGTACTGTCGCATTGTCCGCAAACACAGACAGGAGAAGTGGTACTGTGCAAGTGTCCCGCATACACAAAAGGAGATGTGTACTGTGCAGTATCCGCATACACAGACAGGAGAAGTGGGTAACTGTGCAGTGTCCGCATGCACAGGACAGAGAAGTGGTTCTGTGCATGTTCCGTATACACATGGCAGGAGAAGTGGGTAGCTGTGGCCAGTGTCTATATATATATAAATAAGGATATATCATAGTTATATATATATAAGTGGTACATGTCATGTGTCCACAACACAAGACAGTACTAAGTAAAACTTGTGCAGTGTCCAAAAAAACAGGACAGGAGAAGTAATACTGTCAGTGTCCATATACACGATACAGTAGAAGTAATACTTTTGCAGTGTCCCCATATACACAGGACAGGAGAATCATACGGAGCGTGACCCAACTAAACAGGACAGGATTAGTGGAAATGTGCAGTGTCCCATAATACACAGGACAGGAGAAGTGGAAATGTGCATTGTCCATATACAGGACAGGAGAAGTTGTACTGTGCAGTACCCATATACACAGAACAGGATAAATAGTACTGTGCAGTGTCCATATGCACAGTACAAGAGAAGTACTACTTTGCAGTGTCCATCTAAACAGGACATGGAGAATTGGTACTGCGCATTTTCCATATACACAAAACAGGAGAAGTGGTACTGTGGCAGTGTCCATTATACCACAGACAGGGATTAGTAACTGTGTATGTCCATATACACAGTAAAGGAGAATGTACTGTGCAGTTGTCCACCTAAACCAGGAAATGGAGAAGGTTGGTACTGGTCAGTGTGTAATATAAAAAAGAGAAGGTAGAAGTGGTACTGTGCAGTGTCCATATACACAGAACAGAAGTGGTACTGTGCAGTGCTGTTACATACAGGACAAGAGGAGTGGTTCTGTGCAGTGTCCATCTAAACAGCACATGGAGAAGTGGTACTGTGCAGTTTCCATATATACAGAGCAGGAGAAGATGGGTACTGTGCAGTGTGCCATACATACAGGACAGGAGAAGTGGTTAGTTTTTTTTTTTTTTTTTTGGTGTGTGTGTGTGTGGGTTTTTTTTTTTTTGGGGGTTTTGTCAGTGTCCACATACACAGGACAGGAGAAGTGGTACTGTGCAGTGTCCATATACACAGGACAGGAGAAGTGGTACTGTGCAGTGTCCATATACAAAGGACAGAACTAGTACTGTGCACTGTACAAAAACACAGGACAGGAGAAGTACTATTGTGCACTTTCCATATACACAGGACAGGAGAAGTACTACTGTGCAGAGTCCATACATACAGGACAGGAGAAGTACTACTGTGCAGTGTCCATATACACAGGGCAGAAGTGGTACTGTGCAGTGTCCATAGACACAGGGCAGAAGTGGTACTGTGCAGTGTCCATATAAACAGGACAGGAGAGGTTGTACTGTGCAGTGTCCATATACACAGGACAGGGGAAGTAGTACTGTGCAGTGTCCATATACACAGAAAAGGAGAAGTACTACTGTGCAGTGTCCATATACACAGGACAAGAGAAGTACTACTGTGCAGTGTCCATATGCACAGAACAGAAGTGGTACTGTGCAGTGCTGTTACATACAGGACAAGAGGAGTGGTACTGTGCATGGTCTATCTAAACAGGACATGGAGAAGTGGTACTGTGAAGTATCCATATACACAGGACAGATGTTGTACTGTGCAGTGTCCATATATACAGGACAGGAGAAGTGGTACTGTGCAGTGTCCATATACACAGGACATGGGTAGTAGTAGTGTGCACAGTCCATATACACAGTACAGGAGAAGTGGTACTGTGCACAGTCCATATACACAGGACAGGAGAAGTGGTACTTGTGGCAGTGGTGCCCATATACACATGCAGGGGAAGTTGCTACTGTGTGCAGTGTCCATATACCCATGACATGAATGAGTTACATGTGCAGTGTCCATATACACAGGACAGGGGAAGTGCTGCTGTGCTGTGTCCATATACGTAGGACAGGAGAAGTGGTACTGTGCAGTGTCCATATACGCAGGACAGGAGAAGTGGTACTGTGCAGTGTCCACATACACAGAGCAGGAGAAGTGGTACTGTGCAGTGTCCATATACACAGAGCAGGAGAAGTGGTATCTGATCAGTGTACCCATATACACAGAGCAGGAGAGGAAGTGTGTACTGTGTGCAGTGTCCATATACACAGCGCAGGAGAAGTGGTACTGTGCAGTGTCCATATACACAGAGCAGGAGAAGTGGTACTGTGCAGTGTCCATATACACAGGACAGAAGTGCTACTGTGCAGTCTATAGATTATGACGGCAGATGGAAAGATAATGGTACATGGAGCTGCCGGAGGGGGGGGGGGGGGACTCATTGTAGTCGTCTTCCCGTTCACTGTTCAAGTCACTTCACTTCCAACACAACATCAATATTTGCCTTTCAAATAAAGCAAATATGCCAGGTGTTGTGTGAGGGAGGAGGTAGTACTGAGCACGCACAGTATTCCACCTCACACACTGTCACTGATCCAAAGCTGCACCTGTCACTCCATACAGCTCTATTGCTCACTGTCGCCCCCTGCTACGTAATGTGTGAGACATTTTATATGGAAATTAGGTTGGGGTTGTAGAATTTATAAAGACAAAGACAGAATTGTTCCAGCAAATAGAAGGAGTACTGTGCTGTCCATAAACACAGGAACATAAGACGACAGAGCAACTAGAGAAAGGCCTGCACCAGCAGAATAGTGAGCGCAGCTCTGGAGGATAATACAGATGTGAACTCCAGATCAGTACTGGATAAGTAATGTTCTGTACAGTGATGCACCAGCATAATAGTGAGTGCGCACTGAGAAAAAACAAGGGGATGTAATGCAGGGTCATTACCGTATAAGTTAATGTAATGTACAGTGATGCATCCAGTCAGAATAGTGAGTGGCAGCTTCTGGAGGATAATACAGGATGTAACTCAGGATCAGTACAGGATAAGTAATGGTATGTACAGTGACTGCACCGGCAGAATATTGAAGCGCAGCTCAGGAGGATAATACCAGTATGAACTCAGGTATCATACAGGATAAGTAATGTATGTACAGTGACTGTCCCCAGCAAGAATAGTGGACGCCAGCTCTGGAGTATAATACAGGAAGTAACACAGACAGTTACAGGATAAGTATGTATGTACATGATTGCACCAGCAGAATAGGGTGAGTGCACGCTGGAGTATAATACAGGATGCGTAAACTCTGGATCATACAGATAAGTATCGTATGTTACAGAGACTGCACAGCATGAATAGTGAGTGCAGCTCTGGAGGATAATACAGGAATGTAAACTCAGTCAGTGCAGGGATAAGTGAATGTATTTACAGTGACGCCACACCATCAGAATAGTTGATGCAGTCTCTGTAGGATGATACAGGATGTAACTCAGGGATCATACAGATAAGGTAATGTTTATGTACACAGGTGACTGCACCAGCAGATCAGTGAAGCGAAGCACGTGGAGTATGAATACAGGATGTAACTCAGGATCAGCACAGGATATGTTATGTATTTACACAGTGACTGCACCATCAAATAGTGAGCGCAGGCTCTTGGAGGAAAATACAGGATGAAACTCAGGATCAGTACAGGGATAAAAATGTATAACACGTGCTCACCAGCGAATAGTGATGCAGTTGGGAGGATAAACAGGATGAATGGATCGCAGGAATAAGAAATGTATGTCACAGTGATGCCCCAGCAGAATAGTGGCGCAGTCTGGGGTAATACAGGATGAAAATTGGATAAAAAATTGTATGACCAAGGGACTGCCCAGCAGAATAGTGGTGCAGCCTGGGGTAAACAGGATGTAACTCAGGATATACGGGATAAAGTAATGTATTTACACAGTGACTGCCCAGCAGAATAGTGAGCGCAGCTCCTGATGTCGCTTCTTCTTCTCTACAGCAGATCAACCAAGACTTGAACATCCAGCTCCTGAAGGACGGTTACCGATTAGACGAGATTCCAGACGATGAAGATCTGGACCTTATACCCCCCAAATCTGTCAACCCCACCTGCATGTGCTGCCAAGCCACCTCCTCCACCGCCTGCCATATCCAGTAAGGAGGGGGGGGCCCTTTTGGGATTTGTGTTTCACGATAATTTAAAAATTTAAACACCCATTGCTTCCTCCTATGGTAGGACACGCACCTCTTTGTGTTCATGGAGCCAGGAGAAACCAAAAAAAAAAAATTCCATCCTCCATCTTATTATTTTATGGGATTTCATCAGATAGAGGCAAAGGAGCGAGGACTGGCGAGGGCGAAGCGGGGAGCGGTGGCGCCCCCCGGGTCACAAGGTGCAGAGCTCAGGCCCCCGCCTGGTAGTTGTCATACTGTGAAGGGCCCAATGGGGGGCCCCCCCCGGGGCCCCCCCATGTGGCCCAGAGAGGGGGGGTATCTGCGGGGGTTTTTTGGGGTTTGTTCTGTTCCCTTTATGGGGTTTCCATGTAGATAGTGGGGGTTATTGTAAGCTACATCGTGGGGTGTGATGGTCACGCTTGATGGTTTGGGGGTCACTCTATGATCATTATGTGTCACATAGATAGTAGAGATTAATTGGGGGCTCCCCATGATTTAGAGGGGGTCAGTTGAGTGCTGTGTTTTTGGGGTTCCCTGTGGACAGGAGGGTCGGCAAAAGTTGGAGTCTTATGGGGAGTACATGTTAGTGGAATTTAAATTTGGGGGGTACCCCATGATTTAGAGGGGGTCAGTTGTAGATACTCATGTATTTTGGGGTTCCTGTGGACAGGAATGGTCAGGCCTAATGATGTTGGCGTCATTATGTGGTGCCCCAAAAGGGAAGTTTTTGGGGGTTCCCCCATGATTTAGGGGGGGTCGTTGTAATACTCTGGTTTTTGGGGGGTTTTTTGTAAAGGGAAGGTCGGCCTAATGTTGGGGCTTATGGGGTGTCAATGTTGGGCATTTAATTGGGAACTCCATAAAGGGGAAAGGACCCAAACATCCAGATGGGGGGGGTGCTGTATGTCGCCCAGTGTATCTGGTCCTGAACACTAACCCGGTACCTGATCCGGCAATATGGCGACGGTGCAGGTCTCCCGTTCACCCATCAGGGTTATAGGTAAGTTGAGTAAGAACTGTATGGCTGTTAAAAATGCAGAATGGGAGCGAACCGGGGGTTTTCCGTAAGGGGAGGGGGCCCGCCTCCGTATAGGGCAGGGGAACCCGCCTCCGTATAGGTCAGGGGAACCCGCCTCCGTATAGGGCGGGGGAACCCGCCTCCGTATAGGGCGGGGGAGCCCGCCTCCGTATAGGGCAGGGGAGCCCGCCTCCGTATAGGGCAGGGGAGCCCGCCTCCGTATAGGGCAGGGGAACCCGCCTCCGTATAGGTCAGGGGAGCCCGCCTCCGTATAGGGCGGGGGAGCCCGCCTCCGTATAGTGGGGGGAGCCCCCTCCGTATAGGGCGGGGGAGCCCGCCTCCGTATAGGGCAGGGGAGCCCACCTCCCTATAGGGCAGGGGAGCCCGCCTCCGTATAGGGCAGGGGAGCCCGCCTCCGTATAGGGCATGGGAGCATCTCTCCGCCGTATAGTGCATGAGAGCCACCCTCAATATACCACATAGGGAGCCCCTCCTCAATATACTGCAAAGGAGACATCGCTGTATACTGTAGGGAGCCCTCCCCTCCATATAGTCCACAGGAGTCCCCCTCTATATAGTTCACTGTAGCCCCCCTCCATATACTGCACAGAAGCCCTCCCCTCCATATAGTGCTCAGGAGCTCTCCACCCCCAAATATAGTGCACTGAAGCCCCTGCCCCCGCCATATACTGCACACATCATTTGGTTTCTTCTGTCTCCATGTTTTATGTCCATATTTTACAGAGAACTGCCCCCCCCCCCCCCCTTCCCATAATATTAAAGGTAAGCGTGAGTCTGCTAGAGAAGTCGCCTGCACACTGTGCACCCCCACCAGAGTCAGCCCGCTCCCCATTATCATGGCCCCGGGAGGGTCCTCCAGGCTAAACTGTACATTGAGGGTCGCAGGGGCTGTGAAATGATGATGGATGGCGATATCAGTCATGTAATCGCCCCCCCCCCACAACCTGTAATAAATACTTCCTGCACCAGGGGGCGCTCCAGAAGCTAAAAAGATTCACCCATAGAGTCCAGAACCTGGAGCTTGAGAGGCAGCAGTGACCCATGTCAGGGTTATCCCATAGTGGTGGTTCTCCTAATGGCCTGCAGGGATCCCAAACACAGCCTGTAGGGGGAGTAGTAGTGTCCTGAACACAGCGGCCTGTAGGGGGAGTAGTAGTGTCCTGATTCCTTCATGTCTTGCACACAGCGGCCTGTAGGGGGAGTAGTAGTCCTGCACTATGCGGCCTGTAGGGGGAGTAGTTGTGTGTTGCAGTCAGTGGCCTGTAGAGGGAGTAGTTGTGTCTTGCAGTCAGTGGCCTGTAGAGGGAGTAGTTGTGTCTTGCAGTCAGTGGCCTGTAGGGGGAGTAGTTGTGTCCTGCACACAGCGGCCTGTTGGGTGAGTAGTTGTGTCCTGCCTTCAGTGTCCTGGTGGGGGTGTAGTAGTGTCCTGCACACAGCTGCCTTTAGGGTGAGTAGTCCTGTCCTGATTCCTCTTGTGCTGCAAACAGCAGCCTGTAGGGAGAGTAGTCCTATCCTGATCCATCGTGTAATGCACACCAGCCTGTAGGGGGAGTAGTAGTGTCCTGATCCCTCATGTCCTGCACACAGCGGCCTTTAGGGGGAGTAGTAGTAGTCCTGCACACAACGGCCTATAGGGGGAGTAGTCCTGTCCTGATCCCTCATGTAATGCACACAGTGGCCTGTAGGGGAGTAGTAGTGACCCTAGGGGCCCTGAATACAGCTCCCCCATCTCGCTGGCCTCCAGGGGTCCTGCATACAGCTCCCCCATCTCCGTGTCTGTTTTAATGAATATGGCAACAGATTTTAGGGCCCCTACAGCAGCCGTCCCCCAGTGAGTGGGGCCCTCTGCTCATCACACTTCCCTGGATGATAGGACAATATTCATCAGGATCCCTCTCTATAGTGCAGCTGCAGAAATATGTACACCCCTCAACCAGACAGATGCAAATCATGGGGGAGCAGTGTGTGACTACAAGGGGACACATACTTTTGCATCTGCATGAAAGAAAACTATTAACAAAGACACACATGGCTAAGTCATGTGACCACCAGCATCAAAACTGCTGATGTAATCCAAAGGCAAAATCTGCGGCGCCCACGACCACATAAAATATCTAAAGTCTTGAAGATCGGGGACATAACTTAAAATAAAAAAGTGGAAGAACTCGACGCGTTTCGTGCCTGCGGCGGCGCTTCATCGGGAGACGCGTTCCATAAGATACATGACGGATTCGCTTTTGTAATTCAAATTCCAAGAAATCTTAAAAAGGTTGGTGCTGGAAATGAATTTCTCATGCCTGGAGAGCTATCACCTCCCTCCACAAGCACCTTGTAATCAGAATACCTATATTGGTGTAAACACTTATACATACAGCCTGAACTGATGAAACAAAAGTGACGAAGACTCTCTCCCCCTCGTTTCAACGGGGTAAAGGGGGGAGTAAGTGAAAAAGGCTGTGTTATATGGGGAGGGAGCAGTGTAAAAGGGCTTGTTATGGGTGACGGGAGGAAAGTGTATAAGGCTGTGTTTAGGGTGGGGGCAGATGTATAAGCTGTGTTTATGGGGGGGCAAAAAAGGGGATTGTTAAGCTGTTTATAGGGGGGAGGCAAGTGTTAAGGGTTTTAAAAGGGGTGGGGGGAGAGTTAAAAGGCGTGTTATAGGATGGGGCAAAAAGTGTATAGGCTGTTTTATATGGAGGGGGAAGAAAGGTGAAAAGGGCTGTTTAAGGGGTGGGGGGCAGGTGTTAAGGCTGTTAATGGAGGGGGGGGAAAACGAGTGTAAAGGCTGTTTTATATGGATGGGGGCAGATTTATAAGGCTGTGTTTAGGAGGGAGAGCAGGGGTTATAAGGGATTTAGATGGGAGAGCGAGTGTATTGGCTGTGTTTATTGGATGGGAGAGCGGGGTTTTAAAAGGCGTGTTATATGGATGGGAGAGCAGGTTTAAAAAGGGGCTGTTTTATAGGATTGGGGGGCAATGTATAGGGGTTTTTATTGGTGGGAGAGCAGGTGTAAAAGTGTGTTATTGGAGGGGGGAAAGTGTATAAGGGGTTTTTTATATGGGTGGGGGGAGGTTAAAGGGCGTGTTTTTTGGGGGGGGGGCAGAGGGTATAAGCTGTGTTTTATGGGGGAACAAGTTTTTAAAAGGCTGGTTATATGGGGGAAAACGGTGTAAAAGGCTTGTATATGGGGGAAACAGAGTGTATAAAGGCTGTGTTTATAAATGGGGGAGCAGAGTGAAAAGGTGGTTTTGAAGGAGAGCAGAGTGTTTTGGGCAGTGTTATATGGGGGAGCAGAGTGTATAAGGTTGTTTTATATGGGGAGTAGAGTATATAAGACTGTGTTATATGGAGGGAGAGCAGAGTGTAAAGCGTGTTTAGGTGGGAGAGCAGAGTGTTTTGGCTGTGTTTTTTGGGGGGAAAACAGAGTGTAAAAGGCGGGTTTATATGGATGGGAGAGGAGTTTTAAAAGGTGTTTATAGGGATGGGGGAGCAAGGTATAGGCTGTGTTTATGGATGGAGAGCAGATGTATAGGTGGTTATATGGAGGGGAGAGCGGGTGTAAAAGGCGGTTAAATTGGAGGGGGGAAACAGAGTGTAAAAGGTGTGTTTATGGTGGAGAGCAGAGTGTAAAGGCTGGTTATATGAAGGGAGCAGGTGAAATAAGGCTGTGTTTTTGGAGGGGGAGCAGAGTGTTTTGGTGTTTTTATTGGATGGGAGAGCGAGTTTTAAAGGCTGTGTTATATGGTGGGGGAGGGGGTGAAAAAGGTGTGTTAATGGGGGGGCGGTGTATAAGGCGTGTTTAGGAGGGAAAGGCGGGGTTTTAAGGCTGTGTTATATGGGCGGGGGAGCAGAGTGTATAAGTCTGTGTTATATGGGGGGAGTAAATCTAGCAACTCAGTAATTGTCCAGATCCTTCACATAGAGCTATCACTGTGAGAGGAGCATAGAGAGGAGCTCAGGCAGCCTTTATGACACAGCCAGCACAGAAAGATGAAGCAACAAGTTTCACTTTCTTTTTACACAGCTCAAGTACAGAATACAGGCAGCCAATCACAGCACAGGGGGCTTGTCCCAACAGGGCTGAACTAAATATCAGGCAGCCAATCACAGCAAAGGAGGCGTGGCCTGACCTCCGGCTGCCATTTTAGATCTAGACACATACAGATTAGCTAATATCTGCTATACTAAATGATTTAGGTAATACAAACCAATTGCAAAAGTGCTTATTGTTCCCGTCCCCATCATTAGAGAGATTATCTTTGTAGCGAGAAAACCCCTTTATTCGAGGGGCCTGAACTCGATGGTCGAGTTACCGATACTTGTACCAACAGCCGCTGTGGAAGGTGACGTCTACACAGCAAACTTTAAAATTCTGACGGTATTTTAAGTTTGCCGCACCACGTTTTTTTTCCCGCAGATTTTGCGGGAAACCGAGCAGAATGCAGCGGAATGTACAGCGTGTTCTCCACGCAAAAAATGCACACGGATTTTCTATTGAAGTCTACACAGCGCTGGAGACCGTCGGATTTTGGCGAATTCAAAATACTGAAAATCCAACGAGAATCCAATGTTGTCTGTTACATGGTTGCGGTATATTTTATTCTTGCATTTTCGTATCGGACTCTCGCCAGAATATTTTGATGAGTTGTCAATCACCGGTTTAAATTTAACATCTTTCGCCGATGAAGGGCAGTGCAGGCGCGAAACGCGTCGAGTTCTTCCCCTTTATTATTTTAATAAACTAAGTTTTAAGTTCTGTCCTGTACTAAGATTCTGACTCTGGGTTCCTTCTGACGTTCCCCAACATGATCCCCCTCGCTCTGGAGTTCAGCTCCAACAAATGCGCCTCGCTCCAAACCTGCCGAGCGTTGTCTTCTCTTCCCAATTTTGGAGAGTGCCACCGCCTCCGCTGCTGATGACCTCACAGGAGGAGCTGATGACCTCACGTGCGAGTTACGCGTATGTACCATGTGGACATAAGGACTGTGCCACTGCTGACCTCTAGAGGGAGCTAGGGGAGATAATTGGGATATACCACTGCTGACCTCTAGGGTGAAATCAATGTGTAGTAGTATATCCTGCAGTGATAATGATCTCTCATATATATTCATGTGTAATATCTTCCCCTAGAGGTCAGTAGTGGTATATTCCAATTATCTCTCATATCTCCCCCTAGAGGTCAGCAGTGGCATATCCCAATTATCTCCCCTAGCTCCATGTGTAATCGCTCCCCCTAGAGGTCGGCAGTGGTATATCCCAATTATCTCTCATATCCCCCCTAGAGGTCAACAGTGGTATATCACAATCTCCCATAGCTCCCCCTAGAGGTCAACAGTGGTATATCACAATCTCCCATAGCTCCCCCTAGAGGTCAGCAGTGGTATATCCCAATCATCTCCTCCCATAGCTCCTCCTATAGGTCAGCAGTGGTATATCCCAATTATCCAATATAGATCCATGGGTAATAGCTCTCCCTAGAGGTCCGCAGTGGTATATCCCAATCATCTCCTCCCATAGCTCCTCTTATAGGTCAGCAGGGGTATATCCCAATTATCTCCCATAGATCCATGTGTAATAGCTCCCCCTAGAGGTCAGCAGTGGTATATCCCAATTATCTCCTAAAGATCCCTGTGTAATAGCTTCCCCTAGAGGTCAGCAGTGATATATCCTAATTATCTCCCATAGCTCCCCCTAAAGGCCAGCAGTGGTATATCCCAATTATCTCCCATAGATCCATGTGTAATAGCTCCCCCTAGAGGTCAGCAGTGGTATATCCCAATTATCTCCCATAGATCCATGTGTAATAGTTCCCCCTAGAGGTCAGCAGTGGTATATCCCATTCATGTCCCATAGCTCTCCCTAGAGGTCAACAGTGGTATATCTCAATTTTCCAATATAGATCATGTGTAATAGCTCCCCCTAGAGGTCAGCAGTGGTATATCCCAATTATCCAATATAGATCCATGTGTAATAGTTCCCCCTAGAGATCAGCAGTGGTATATCCCATTCATGTCCCATAGCTCTCCCTAGAGGTCAACAGTGGTATATCTCAATTTTCCAATATAGATCATGTGTAATAGCTCCCCCTAGAGGTCAGCAGTGGTATATCCCAATTATCTCCCATAGATCCACGTGTAATATCTCCCCCTAAAGGTCAGCAGTGTTATATCCAAATTATCTCCAATATATCCATGTTTAATAGCTCCCCCTAGAGGTCAGCATTGGTATATCCCAATTATCTCCCATAGATCCCTGTGTAATAGCTCCCCCTAGAGGTCTGTGAGGGGCAATATTCAGACTCTCATTCACCTTGCTCCCTTCCTGCTGTACTTGATCATTATAATCATATATCATGTCAGGCCCCCACATGACCAGATAAGCCGACCGTCCTCGCTATCACTTTCTTGCCCAGAGTCCTCCATCTGAAAGTGAACAATCCCTTGAAGGAAGCTGCTGGCAATGTCCTCTGTACAGACGGGTGTAGTAATGGAGGGGGGGGGGGGGGGAGTAACATACTTTTGGCCAGTCACTGTCCACCATCCGTTTGGTATCTCATCCTCCGCTCCGCCCCCATCGCTGTGTTCATGATGTAGGATACGTTCTGCCTTAAAGGGGTGTTATCGTTTCATTAAATGGTCTTCAGAATAAGGGGACAGTGAAAACAAGCAACTTTGCAATTGGATGTCATTAGCAAAGCTGCCTTGTTCTCACAGTGTCCCTTATCTTGTGTTTTTATTTACACTGATATCCAGTTGGGTCTAATTTCCATCCTCCTTGCATTTCACTAGCTGAGAGCTCATTTACATTCTGTACAGCCCCTGGGTCGATTTTAGGAGCTGTGTTTCTGACTCAGAGTTAGGGGCCGTAGCATTTTCTGTTCCACACCTAGCAGAAACAGACTGCAGCAGATTGTACAATGAGAAAACATGACAGTTTTGTCCCTGTGGGCCCAAACTCCTGCATAACAGACTGTGCCTTCTTAGAAAGCTGTAAAACATCTCCAGCTGTGAAGATCAGTGCTCAGATTAGATTGAATGCAGCCTGTGGTTGTATACAGCTCTTATAAAAAAAGACTGATAGGGAGAGACACAGTGATATGTGGACTCAGAGGGGAGGGGGGGGAGTCTCAGGCCAGCAGTGAAGGGGGGATGATGGGAGGGGAAGAAACGCCCCTGCATTCACAGAGCTGGGAAGCTAAGACAAGTGTGAATCAGCCGAAGTAAGGAAGCGATACATCCCCTTTAACCCTTGTAGAGCTGGGACACGGAGAGCGCCCTCTCTGGGTGCGGGGGATTTGGGCCCCCTTTCGGGGTGGGGGGAGTTTGGGCCCCTTCTTGGGTGGGGGGGTGTATCGGGCCCCTCTCTCTGGGTGCCGGGGTTTTCGGCCCCTCTTTGGGTGGGGGGGTTTCGGGCCCCCTTTGGGTGCGGGGATTTTCGGGCCCTCTCTTGGGTGGGGGTTTTGGGGCCCCCCTCTTCGGGTGGGGGGGTTCGGGCCCCCCCTTTTTGGGTGCGGGGAGTTTCGGCCCTTTTCGGGGCCCGGGGGAGTTCGGGCCCCTCTTCTGGTGGGGGGAGTTTCGGCCCCTCTCTGGGTGCCTGGGAGTTTCGGCCCCTCTGTCTGGGTGCGAGGGAGTTTCGGCCCCTCTCTGGGTGCCTGGGAGTTTCGGCCCCTCTTTGGGGTGGGGGGGGTTTCGGCCCCTCTTGGGTGGGGGGAGTTTCGCCCCCCTCTTGGGGTGCGGGGGAGTTTCGGGCCCTCTTCGGGGTGGGGGTGTATGGGGCCCCTCTATTGGGTGCGGGGGGTTTGGGCCCCCTCTCTGGGGGGCGGGGGATTTTTGGGGGGGTTGGGGGGCCCTTGGGACGGGAGAGGTTACTGCATTTTTTTGTTTTTTTTTGCGTGGTGTTATTTATTCGGAGACCCGGACGTGTTCTTCTGTTGGGATTGAAACTTTTTAATATTTTTTTAACTTTTCCCATGCAGTATTTTAAATGTTCGGGTGTGGTAGGTAACATGACAAATTAAAAAATATCGATCAGAGGGGCCTCCGCCTCCTTCTTTAAAAACATATATGTGACCCCCCCACAAAAAGTGGCTGCAGGAAACCATCCAAATGATCACTTACACACTTTTATTCTGTTGTGTCAATGAATAGAAGCAGAAAATAAATATGGCCAATTTTTCTCAGGCGGGAGTTTTGTTAATATGTATCGGGGTTTAGACAAGCTCTGTGAGCTAATAGGCAGAAGCAGCCTTCGCTCAAACGGCTGGGATTTGTTTATGTATCGGGAGAAAATTTCTCTGTGAGCTAAAATAGAGCAAAAGCACCCTTTGCTCTAAGGCTGGGGGTTTGTTATATGTTCAGGGTAAAAAAATGTTGTGACCATAGGGGAAAAAAGCCCCCTTTGCTCAAAGGGGGTGAGGTTTTTTACTATGTTAGGGTGCAATGCTCTGTGACCCCAGTAGAGCGAAGCACACCTTTGTTTAAAAGCTGAGGATTTATATGTTTCAGGGTAGCAAGCTCTGTGAGCTCAATGGCAAAACAGCCTTCGCTCAAACGGTGGGGATTTGTTACTATTTTTGGGTTTTTTGGGTAGAAAAAAAATTTGCCTCGGGGTTTTGAAGGGCCTTTTATAGAAGCAGAAGCACGCCCTTTTGCTCAAAAGGTGGGGTTTTTGTTATTGTTCAGGGTAGAAAATGCTTGTGAGCTCAATGAAAAAAAGACCCTTTCTGCTCTAACGGCTGAGGATTTGTTTTTGTATCGGGGTGGAAAATGCTCTGTGGCTCATAGGCAAAGCACGCCTTTGCTCTAAGGTGAGGATTTGTTACTATGTTCGGGTAGACAATGCTCTGTGAGCTCATAGAGCAAAGACCCCTTCTGCTTAAACAGCTGGGATTTATTTGTATCGGGTGACAATGCTTGTGGCCCCAAAGAGCAGAAGCTGCCTCCCGTCTGACGCATACATGAAACAAACACAGCTGTATGGGGGGAGGGATTATCCGCTTCTGGACTTAACAAGAATGTGTTTTTTTAAAACGCAAGCGTGTTTGACAAAAAAATTTTTCCTTGAAACATGTAAAAAAATACAGTGTTAGCAGGCGGTTTCCCCCCAAAAAAAAGAATTTTTATTATAACACTTGTTTAGAATTTAAAAAACAACCTCCCTGAAAACATTGAAACAAATTACAGCTGGTTGGGGTTAGGGGAAGGTTTCCCCTTATGGTTGTGATTATATTTGGGTAAAGAGATAAGAACAGCCCCGGGGTTTAGTGGAAAAAATTTTTTTATTAGTCGACTGCTTGTGAGCTAAACAGCCCGGGCTCCCGACTGTACATTGTACAAGCTGTCCTGCTTCAGCTGGAAAAAAAAAATTTACCGTTAACAATGCTTGTGAGTGAAAAACTGGATCGACTGATACATTTTACTAGCTGTCCGCTTTAGTGAGAATAAATAACCAGTTAGAAATGCTTGTGAGCTGCACAACCTGGGGTCCAATTTATACATTGCAATAGTATTCCCCTTCTCAGCTGGAAAATTTATCAATTGTATCAGTCTAGACAATGCTCTGTGAGCTAAAAACCCGGATCGACTGATAATTTTTAAAAATAGCTGTCCTGCTCTCAGCTGAGAATTTGATACAGGGTATCAGATGGAGATCGGTTCTTTAGCTCACAGGCATTTTTACATGGATACGATTTATCCATTCCTCAGTTGACGAGGATAATATGTACCCAAAGTATCAGTCTAGACAAAGCCTGTGAGCTAATGATCTAGATCCCGCTGTATGTCATAGCTAGTCCTGTCTCAGCTGAGAAGTGGACTAAATTTCATTTGTCTAGATAATGCTTGTGAGCTAAATTTTGCCTGGGGCTTCAGATGGTATTTGCAGCAAAGTAGCGAGAGCTTTGTGGGAGCTGTTGTTTGGGGGTGTTTAGTCGTAGAGCCTTGCCTAGATGGATACCGTGTCTTTTGTGATGGTGCAGTCTTAATGCTTTCTAGAGTTTTATTTGGATCTGTGGTGCAGCGAGTGTGGAGTTCCAGGTGGTGATGGGGATATCCGGAAGATGCGTGTGCCCCCCGATGGGGGGCGGAGTAACCCCCCCACCTGGCAGCGCTCCCTTTTCTTCCACAGGTTTTGGACCTTCTGCGCTCTGACATCCAGACTGTGGTGACCAGGGTTTAAAGCGGGCGGAGCGGGGTCCCGGGGGTCTCCTGCACAGTTTCTCAGTAAGTGCCCAGGGGCTGCGCCTCTTTAAGACATTTTTTACCAGACCGAAAAAGCAAATGATCCGAGCACCGCTCGCGGAATTTTTCATTTTTATGGAATACAAATGACGACTTCCCCCTGTGAGTCGCAACTGTGCTCCAGGGTTATGGCAAACGAAGCTAGGGGCAACCACACTGCGGTCAATTATATGACCTAAATTGTAATAGTGTCTGCTCCAGCTGAGAAATAACAATGCTTGTGGTGCACAACCTGGATCCAGATGTTACATTGTACATAGCTATCCTGCTTCGTGAGAAATATCAATGCTCTGTGAGCTACAACCGGATCAGACTGTTTTCATTTACATAGCTGTCCTGCCTAAATGAGAAATATAAATTATTTTACAATGCTTGTAGCTAAAAAACCCGGATCCATATGATACATTGAAATAGTTCCTTCCCCAGTGAGAAATAACAATTATATACTTTCTCTGTAGCTAAACCCCGGACTCCGGGCTGATCATTGTCTAGCTGTCCTGCTCTAATTAAAGTATCAATTAAACAATGCTTGTGAGCTGCACAACCCGGATCCAGCTTAATTGTACATAGTGCCCGCTCTATAAAGTATCAATTTTAACAATGCTCTGTGGCTGCAAAACCTGGACTCCCAATGTAAATTGTAATAGCTGTCCTGCTCTCAGCTGAGAAGAATTTCCCTTTTTATAAAATGCTCTGTGAGCTGACAACCCGGACTCCCAAGATAATTGTACAAGCTGTCCTGTCTCGCGAGAAGTCATTTATTTCCCTAAAACCTTCAAAACCCAAAGACATCCCCCCGACCCCTGCTCCCCAAAACCTTCCTTGGGGGGCTCTCTGGAATGCCCCGGTTGT
>JAODAL010058607.1:0-21988 GCA_025379985.1 Phyllomedusa bahiana | reverse complement strand
CCCTGTGTCACTTGGCACTGGTTGCCCATTCAGTACAGAATACAGCAAAAAACTAATTACTTTCACCCATAAAGCACTCCAAGTGCTGCACCCCCATACATTCTCCTCCCTCATCTCTGTCTACCACACTGCCCGCTCTCTCTGCTCAGCTACAGACATCAAACTACAGACCACAATCATCCGAACCTCCCATGCCCGTCTTCAAGATTTTTCACGTGCTGCACCCATTCTCTGGAACATCCTACCACGTACCATCAGGCACAATCCCAGCCTTCGAAGTTTTAAGAGTGTCCTGAAAATACATCTTCTTAGGCAGGCATACCATGATCCCTAATTGCTAGCCCCCACCTTCTATCACACGCATTTCTGTCACTCCCTACACTAGGGCACTCACAGGCACTTATCTGTATATAGATGTACTGTCATGGTGGCAGGTTCACCCAATTTTTATGTAAACCTCCCCATACTTATAAAACATTGCTGGGTCATTGTAAATTTAGCACTTCTCCCCCTTTGTCTCCCCCAGGCACCCTCATAGATTGTAAGCTCTTGCGAGCAGGGCCCTTGTGTCTCACCTGTAAGTAGCTTTCATTTTGTAATGTGTGTCTGTTGTCTGTAATTATACCCTCTACATTGTAAAGTGCTGCGGAATTTGTTGGCGCTATATAAATAAAGATTATTATTATTATTATTAGAAGAAAATCTTCATGACCCTTGGAGGTACTCTCATTCTACAGAGTTAGACTTCACCTTCTTCTCAGCAGCTAGACAGTCTTATTCTAGACTAGATTACTTCTTAGTCGACAAACCAACCCTATTAAGTGTACTGTCCACGGATATTGGTTATGCGATCTGGTCAGCTCACGCCCCAATATCTCTTACTTTTCAAGACGTGTTCCTTCCCCCTCCTTTTTCTCCCTGGCGAATTAACCACTTTATTCTAAAAACAACCGCTCTTGTCACGAAATTAAAACGAGCTTTGGCAGAATTTTTTTAAATAAATTCCCCTTTGGTATCCTCATCCCAAATCTTGTGGTGTGCCCACAAGGCATATATCAGAGGCGTGTGCATGCAAATCGCTTCTGAAGAGAAACGTAGGAAAGAAAAGGAATTATCTGATCTGTTAGAAAACATCAGAGTTACAGATTTGCAAATTAAAAAATTCCCAAACATACTGCTGCAAACTAAATTAACCGACTTAAAAAACCGCCTTAGGATTTTAAATCTCCAACGATATGAATACCAGTTATCTAAAATGAAATGGAATTTTTATCTCCAAGGAGATCGTCCAGGGAAAATCTTAGCCCGTAGAATTAAGAAATTACAAGCTAGATCTAAAACAGTGTCCCTTCAAATGCTTTACTCTTGATGGAGAAAAAGCATTTGACCGAATCAATTGGTCGTACCTAAAAGAGGTTCTGGCAAAATTCGGAATTGAAGGGGATTTCCTTATGGCAGTTCTTTCATTGTACACGTCCCCATCTGCTAGTGTGTCTTCCTCTGGATTTTTTTCTAAACCATTCCTAATTTCTAATGGTACACATCAGGGCTGCCTCCTCTCCCCACTGATCTATGACCTATGTGTGGAACCTTTGGCTGCACTGATCCGGGATTCAGCACTGATAAAGGGGGTCTCCGTTAATTCGACTGAACATAAAATTAGTCTTTAAGCAGATGATATATTAATCCTATGCCAAGACCCCAATTCGTCTATTCCGGCCTTGATCCACATTTTAGATTCATACTCAGTAGTATCATATTATAAACTCAATATGTTCAAAACCGTTGTTCTTCCTATCCACTGCCCCCCCTCCCTTAAATCTCATCTGTCACAATACAAATTTATGTGGACGGAATCCTATGTCCCCTATCTAGGTACTAAGCTCTTTCTAGACCATAATAGAACCATTGAAGTTAATCTTCAAAATGTTCTCTCGAATATATCGGAAGAAGTCGATAGATTACGTCACCTTCCCCTGTCATGGATGGCTAGGATAAATGTTGCTAAAATGCTAATGCTTCCAAAATATTTATATATAGCTAGAACTATACCCTTTCTTTTCCCCTCTAGTATTCTGGCTAAACTTCAGCAAGTACTCTTTAACTTCATTTGGGGAAACAAAAAATCAAGAATCAAAAAGCAATACCTCCATATCCCCCTAAATGTTGGAGGCCTCTCAGTTCCTAACCTTAAGCTTTACAACGTGGCAGCTGTACTTGAGCCGGTCTCTCTCTTGTGGAACTCACTGGAGGTTCACCGGTGGTCCTTTCTGGAAAATGTTTCTGCAATTAGAGGATAAAAGATTACCTAATTGCTGCCCTTTGGGGGTCCCATATGCCCAACTTTGAATTCCCTACTCTCAACCAGCTGGCCAAAGTATGGACCACATATATTGTTCCCCTCCACTGGGTCCAGGTCTCTAGAGATCCTTGCTCATTAACTACCTTATATGCAGAATCTCCACATCTTCCTCTCTCTACTTGGTTGAGCAGAGGAATTCGCACTATAGGAGACCTATATTCAAATAACGTGCTTAAATCCTTTACAGATTTTAAAGCACAATTCAACCTTCCTAATAATCAATTTTACGTCTACCTCCAGATAAGGCACACATTGCAAAAATGGTGTTTCCCTGATGTTCCATGTTTACACACCCAATTCTATAAGTTCCTAACACAACAAAGAGGTTTTGACCGCGGTTTATCTCTAATTTACTCCTCTCTGCTGTCCAATGAACTAAAACAGAAACCAGATAACGCCCTCAAATGGGAAAAAGAGTTCAATAGAGGGTTCTCAGAGGAAGAATGGGTGATGGCAGCAAATATATCGCGGAAACATTCAAGATGCATCAACCATGTTGAACTGATGAGAAAAATACACCTACGCTGGTACCTGACTCCATGTAGATTAGCACGTATGTCCCCTGGTATCCCTTACCTTTGTTGGAGACTTTGTGGTCTACGAGGTTCACTGTTTAATATGTGGTGGGGCTGCCCGATGTGAGAAGATGTCGAGGTTTTGCTGGCTGATATATTCCCAACTCCTATCACTCTTTCACCTGAGTTGGCAATACTCGATTTGTCATATAACCTTTTTTTCCCGTCCCTTCCATACTGTACTACTTTCACATCCTGATAGCCACTAGGACAATTATAGCTTCTCATTGGAAAACCTCTTCACCTTTACACATTAAGGACGTAATTTCTAAAGTAAATACCCAATTGCACGCTGAGACCTGTTTAGCCATTCCACCACATCTATCTATCAAATTGGCATCCAGATGGTCTTACTGGGCCTCCTCCAGATTTTGTTCTGTAATTCCCACCTTGACAACAACGGTTAATCTGAATTTAGGCTTGTATTGTACACAGCATTTTTTCCCGCATTATTATGCACTACGCATTATAATAGGCTTGGTATTTTCATCGTTTTCTGCTTTGCAGAACTACTATAATCTCTATGCCGCTGTACTGATATGGCTTGTTATTGTTATTTTTGCTAAATTTTGTGTGTTCCAGTTGTACTTGTTTTTTCTATCAAAGGCAAAATTAATAAACATTTATTGTTTAAAAAAAAAAAATACTGTACAAGTGATAGCGTCTCAAAGTGGTCAAATACCCTAGGGGGCCTAAAAGTACAAGTAAAAAAAAGGTTTAAAAATATTGAAAAAAACAAAATTAAGGTTCAAAACACCCCTTTCTCCTATTTTACAGATAAAAAAATAATAATTAAAGTTATAAAAATTGGAAATCCCACAAGTCCACGAAAGGGTCTGATTTTTAAAATTTTTTTCCCATTATTTATTCTTTTAAAGTGAACAACGCAGGAAAAACTGTTTTTTTGGGCACTTTGCCTCTATAAAAAAAATTTAATAAAAAGTGATGAAAAGGTGCATGTATTCCAAATGGTATAAATAAAAACTATAGCTTAGCCTGCCCAAAACAAGCCCCCACTCAGGCCTATAGATCAAAAATATTACAAACATTGGTTTTAGAAAATGGCACTGCAAAGCAAATGTAAAACATAAAAAAAGTTTTCTTTCAAAAGTACTAATACAAAACAAAAATTGTACTGACCTGCAGAATAAAGACAACATGTCATTTACACCGCTCCATGAACCCTATAAAAATGAACATCCCTTCGAAGAAAAAATAAAAATAAATACATTAAAAGGCACGCTTGCTTTTTCTACATTCCAACCCACAACTATTTTTTTAAAGTATTTATTTTTGAAGTTTTGAACATTAAACAAATCCAATCATCCCCCAATTAGAATAACCAAGTTATAAAATTACATTAGTTACAAGCCTAGAGCAATGAAACAGTTATTATTAATATGTGTACATAAGGTATCAAATGTACTAGATTAACCCATCAATAAAAATACTGTGGTAAAAAGCCTAAAGCAATGAAACAGTGGTTGCTTATATGTGTGTATAGAACGACAATCGACAGTGTTGACGACAAAATCTCCAAAAGTATCCGCACTGCCATTATTATGCTGGATATCCTTCTTTGATTTTCCAGTACATAATAATAATAATCTTTATTTATATAGTGCCAACATATTCCACAGCACTTTACAATGCAGAGGGTATAATTACAGACAAAAGACAGACATTACACAGTGAGAGCTACTTACAGATGAGACACAAGGTGTGAGGGCCCTGCTCGCAAGAGCTTACAATCTATGAGGGTGCCTGGGAAACAAAGGGGGAGAAGTGCTAAGTTTACAATGGTTACAGCCTTGTTTCATAAATATGAGGTGGTTTACAAAAAAAATTGGGTGAACCGGGCCCCCATGACAGTACATCTACAGTATATACAGATAAGTGCCTTTGATTGCCCTAGTGTAGGGAGTGACCCGAAATGTGTTTTGATAAAGGTGTGGGTTAGCAATTAGGGGTTTTGGTAGGCCTGCCTAAGAAGATGTATTTTCAGGGCACTCTTAAAACTGCGAAGGCTGGGGGTTCTGCCCCTTTTAATGAAATTTCCCAAAAACGGGCATGGGATTTGAAACTCATTGGTGGGGTCTGTAGTTTGATGTCCGTAGCTGAGCGAGAGAGCGTGGTATACAGAGATGAGGGAGGAGATGTAGGGGGGTGCAGCACTGTGGAGAGCTTTATGGGGGAAAGTGATTAGTTTATGGTTGTATTCTGTACTGGATGGGCAACCAGGTGCAGTGACTGACACAGGGTAGAGGCATCATTTTAGCGGCTGGAGAAAAAGAAAAAGCCTGGCTGCTGCATTCAGGACAGATTAGAGAGGGGAGAGTTTGCAGAGTGGGAGACCGATAAGCCAGGGAGTTTACAGTAGTCAAGACGAGAAAGAAATAAGAGCGCAATGAGGGTTGGAGTTGTTTCGATAGTGAGAAAAGGACGGATTCTGGAGATGTTTTTTGAGGTGCAGGGACAGGAGCGGGCAAGGGATTGGATATTGGGGGTAAAGGGCAGACATAGTCTAGTATAATCCCAAGACAGCGGGCCTGCTGCCTAGGTGTTATGGTGTTGCCACACACTGGAGAGAAATAGCAGATGGGGGAAAAAACAAGAAGTTCAGTTTTAGTGAGATTTAGTTGAAGATAGAGAGAGGACATGATGTCAAAGACAGCAGACAGACAGTCACTGGTGTTTTGTAGCAGGACGGGAGTGAGGTCTCGGGAATAGCTGTATAATTGGGTGTCATCAGCATAGAGATGGTACTGGAAGCCAAATCTACAGTACTGATGGTTTGGCCAATGGGGGCTGTATAGATTGAGAAGAGGAGTGGACCAAGAACCGACCCCTGAGGGACCCAACAGCAAGAAGGATAGGAGAAGAAGTAGAATCTGCAAATGAGACACTGAAGAAGCGGTCAGAGAGGTAGGAAGAGAACCATCATATGGTACGGCATACTGTACCATTAAAAAATACAGTGGACCCTCAACATACAATATATATTTTTTTTTTTAAACAAAATCAAGTTTATTGAAAAATATGCAAAATTTGACACCCTGTGATCAATTAAAAGGGCGGCACAAATGTAACAGCATACAAATACAAAAAAAATAAAAAAAATACAGAATTAGTCATAGAAGTACATCACAATAAGATTCGTTTCACAAATTGCGTACAACAGTATCTACAAGTGAGTAATAACGTCTCCATAATAGAAGAAATGACCACAATTAGTTATCAGAATAAACTTGAGACTTTTTTTTTTTTAAAAAAACATAAAAAATACCAATACAATGTTTTAAAAACTTACAGTTTTAAAAACTGGGTGTGGGTCATTATTTCCCCATAATAAAAAGGACATGTATGTTTTGAGCGATTGCTTTTGGCCATCGACATTGGGGTCGAGGGTCGATAGTGGGCCAAATCATCGAAAAAAGTTATTCGATAGTGGGGAAAGTGGGATTATGACGATGCCCATTAAGTCTATGGGAGAGCAACAAGCCCTTTCCCTTCTTAAAACCCAAACAGGGCGGGGAGAAGCGGAAATTTTTAACATCCAAACTTTAAAAGGGAATACGTGCCTACAATTGAAACACACTTGGGTTAAAAAAACCCCGCGAAAAAAAAACACACAACATTAAACTATCCCTGTTTGTCCCAAACGGCATGACCCTTAAACCTGCACACCCAAAAATTTTAAAAAGTGCCAGAAGGCAGTATGTTTTTAAACCCATCATCTTACTTGAACTGGACATTGAAAAATCCCTGTCCTGGAACGCAGCATGACCCAAAACCCTCCCATGACCCCCACATTTAAAAGTGCCGGAAAAAGGATTTCTTTCAACCACCATTTTATTTAAAAATGGCCCTTTCTATACATGTCCGGGGCTACACCCATGGCCCCAAACCTGCATGCCCCCCAGATTAAAAAAGGCCGAAAAAAAGGAGTCTTTAAACCCCCCATTTTGGGTTAAAACTGGACATTGACAATATTTTTCCCCTTTTCCCGCAGAATGCCCAAATTAAACCCCTTTTTTGTCTGCCCCAAGATTAAAAAAGTCCCGGGGAAAAGGGAGTCTTTCAACCAACTATTTTTAGTTTCACTGGACTTTGGGACTATCCCTTTTTCCTACCCCCAGTGACCCCCAAACCTGCATGCCCCCCCAGATTCAAATTGCCAGAAAAAGGGGAGTTTTCAACCCCCCTTTTATTTTAAATGGACATTACTGCCCCCCTTTTCCCTTGGGCCCACAGCATGAGCCCTGTAATGATTCTGGGGTGGACCCACTGGACCCCCGCAGGCGATGGCGAAACCCCCCTCCCAGGGAGGGGAAAATTTTAAAGGGGGGACCCGGGGTTTTTCACCAGAGCCCGCCACAAAGGGGATGGTTTTTGGGCCTGCGGGGGGTGTCCACCGGGTTTCCACTCCCACGGGGGGGTTTGCCTGCGGTGGGGGCCAAGGGGGCCCGAGGTACGGGAAGGGAAAGGCGGGCTCGTAGTCGAGGACAAAAGGGAAAGGTTTCGGGGACAGGCCTCGGGTTCGGGGACGGTAGACAAGCGGGTTTTTTTGGGGGGCAGGGGGAAAATTCGTAGATGGTAGACGTAGCAGAGGGTCGGAAACCCCCAAAGGAAAAGGAAATACGGAACCTCAGGAAAACTTTCACCCAGGGGTTTTATAAACACCAAGGACCCTTGGGGGAGGGCCGGCAGGAAGGGGGGACCGGCCCTAAATGGGGAGCAGTGCCCGGCAATAAAACCAAATTTACCGGCCCCAACCCCCCTTTTTAAAATTCAAATTCCCGGGCGCGTGCCCCCCCCTTTGGGGCGGGGCTACGCCCCGGGGCCCCAAAAGCGCCTGAGCGGGAGCGGGGGCCGGGTAATGCATCCCGGCGGGGAGGGGGAGGCGAGGGACCCCGAACCCGCGTGGGGGGACGGGGCTTCGCTCGGTGCGGGGGCCCACGGGCGCCCTGGACCCGGGAAAGGGGTTTCCCCAGGGGCACCCGTAAGTCCCCCCCCCCCTTGGGCACCCCCCCTCTTACTGGACTGGAGAAATCTCGGGATGAAAACTGCGGTTCAGGATGTTTCCCCCCGGCTCCCAGGCCCTCGCTTCAGGGCAAACCCCCCCCAGCCCAAACCAAAAAGTATCGTTTTCCCCCCCTATTTCTTCTCATGCCCCAGAACCCTCCTTAAACCTCAAAGGGACTTTTGGGCGGTCACCACAGACGGAGGGGAGCGGTTTTTCTGGGAAAAATGGAAGGACCAAGGGTTTCAAAAAGGGAAAGACTTTAAAACGCTTTGGGGAAATTTCCCTCATCGTGGGAGGGACCCGGGAAAAGTTTTTATGTACCGGTTTGATGCGGGCTGATGCCCCTCAAAGGGCCCAGGAAACGGGGTCCCATTTTGTGAGACGGCATTTTTAAGCGGACATTTTCCAGCAGAGCCCCCCACCTTTTAAACCGGGGGGAAAAAAACCCCGGGAGGGGGAATGCTTCTCTTTTTCCGCTTGAGACTTCTGGGCTGGGGACGCCGGAGCACCCGGACTGGGGGGGTCTGGGACCAGGGGCCCCTTCATGTCTTAAACCCAGTGCGTCCGCCCCCAAAAAACCCCGGAGGAGGTTGCCAGGGGGGAGGGGGGGGCGGGGATGCAAGCCATACACATGTAGGGGGGGAGGCCCCCGCGGACTGGGGATTTAAAGGGATTTAAAAGGGAGAACTCCCGCCCACGGAAAGAAAAATTGGCCCAAATTTCATTTTGGGGCCACCCGGGACGAAATGACAAAGGGGCCCCCCCAACCCAGGACTTGGTTGCCCCTCCCCCAAACCGGGCCCCTTTCCCGTTTGTGGATGGTACCCGGGAAGAAAAGCGAGTTTCACTTGAATTTGGGTTCACGGGAGCTGGGAAAAAACCGGGGAGACAAATTAAAACCCCCCCGGCCGGGAGACAATTTGTGGGGGAGCCCAGGGAGCGGGGAACACATGGATGAAGAATAACTCAGCTACCCGGGGGGCGGGGCCCCCTTTGGAAAACGGGACGAAGTGCGCCTTTTTTGGAAAAGCGATCAGAATCCCCAGATAATGGTTGTTGCCAGCCCGACGGAGGGGGGGTGGTTATAAAGCCCATCAAAAATTTTTGGCCGGGTTGAGGGGGAAGGGGGAAGTGGCTGAATAGGCCTGCCCGGTTTTGTGCCCGGGGCCCCGTCTTGTTCCGGGAAACAGGATGGGCAAGACGCAACAAAAAGCCCTTTTGAAAACCCTTTTCTCCGCCCCTGGCCCCAAATAGAACCGGGATATCAGGGGGAAAGGTTTTGGGGCCCCGGGGGAATGGCCACCCCCCCAATAAACCCAAGGGTCCCCATTTAAAGGGGTACGTCTGGGGGAAGAGCAGGACGCACTTTAAGGGCCCTTTCCCCGGGGACGGACCTTCCAGGGGCCCCCACTGGAGCACCCGGTTTGAGACGTTCTGGGGGGATATGTGTTAGGGGGGTTACTTCACCCACCACGTCGGAAGCACGGGGGGGGAAACAGCTCCCCATTCTCTGGGTTTGGCCAAAATGGATTAAAAAGTCAAGGGGGAAAAGAGAAGAGCGACCCCCCGGGCCTGGCGTGGGTTAAGTGGGTTTGAGCAGTCTGCATAATGGAGGTTCTTGTGGTCCCAGTGAAAACCAAAAAGGGGGGAAAAAAAAGGGGCCCCCTCCAGCAGTTTAACCCCAATTTCCCCCGGGGGCCAAATTTGAGGGGCCAGAAACTCCGGTCGCCAAATTTTGAAATTCCTCTCGGCGGGAAGGGGAACGCTTGGAGAAGAAGCCGAACGACCCCAGTTTTTCCCGTGGGGCCCTTTTTTGGGTGAAGGACTGCTCCAGCCCCCACAGATGAAGCATCCACTTCCAAAATAAAAGGGTTTCGGGGGTCTGGACTTTTGCAAGGATAGAACCGTAGCAAAAGGGGATTTGAGCTTCACAAACGCCTCCTGGGCCCTTTCCCCAGGCCAACTGCGTGGTTGGCTTTTTTTCCTTGGGTGGGGAGCCCCCAATGGGGGCCCACCAGCGTAGGAAGTGGGGGAAATAAATTTTGGGAAAGAATTGCAAAAGCCCAAGAATCGCTGGATAGCCCCGCACCCCGAGGGGGCGGGGCCCCATTGCAATACGGCAGCTTTTTTAAGCGGGGTTTCCCATCCGTGGGGCCTTGGTCAAAAGATGACAAAACCCCATAAAGGGGAGGCTAGCCCTGATGGAAGAGGCATTTCCCCCTAGCTTGGATACAAGGGTTTTCCCCCAAAAGGACGTTTTTGAAAATTTACAGACATGGCTGCGGGGGGGAATCAAAAAAGGGTCGGGGGGGAAAAACCCCAAAGTATGTCATCGAGGTAGATTTACCACGCGGGAGAGGAGGAGGCCCCCTGAAAAACGATTCACGAGCCCCTGAAAGACGGCGGGCGCTTACAGAGTCCGAAGGGCCCCCGGGGAACCGTATCCCCAAAATCCCGGTTTTAAAGGGCCCCTCTTCCATTCATGCCCTTGCAGATTCGGCCCAAAGTTGTAGGCCCCTCTCAAACCCAAACTTGGAAAAAATCTTGGCGCCTTGAAAGGGCGATCAAAAATTTCCCCCGTGACCCAGCGGCAAGGGGAAGGGTTTCTTTACCGTGATCTTGTTCAACCCCCGGTGTAAATGCGGGGGCCAAAAAGGTACCGCCCTTTTTTCTTCCCCGAAAAAAAACCCCCGCGCCAGGGGGGGCCCGGGGGATTTCCCGGGATGAACCCCTTTTTTGAGATTCTCCTGGATGTACTCCGGGGAAACGGGCTTGGGTCTAAGGAAAAACAGAGGGTAGACTCCCCCAAACGGGGAGGGACTGGTCCCCGGGAAAAATAAGTGGGATCGGGCAATCGTTTTAATGGACGATTCGGCGGAAGACTCTCGGCATGTCTCTCGGGGAACACATCGGCAACTCCCGATAAATTTGGGGGGCCCGCCCCGCAGGGGACTCCGAAGGGTTAAACGAAGCAGGGAAAGCACCGGGGGGGTGCCACCAAAAAAACGGGCCCCACCCCACAGTTGGGACCCCAACGAATCAACCCCCCAGTAGACCAGTCCCGGATAGGAGAGTGGAGCCGTAGCCATGGGAGTCCCCAGGGGGATCGCCCACGAGGAGCGAAAGGGAACCCCAAAAGAAGGCGATCCCCTTTTTTAAGCAGTGCCCCCAATTTAAGAGACAAATGGCTTTGGGGAGAAAGGTGGTGTAAATAACAGCTCCCCCCGGGCTGATGAATAAAAAGCCGTTTCTCCAGATACCTAGAAGCCGAAAACCCCCTCACTAGAGGCTGGGGGATGAAAATTCCCGGCTGAGCCCGAGTCCAGAAAGCCGGAAAAACCCGGGTTTTGATCCAAAATCTGACCGACCTTTCCAGGGATCAACAGGCGTGGAGAGGAGGAAAGGTTTCACCTAGGAAAAGCCCCCTTCCCCCCCCCGATCCCAGGTGGGGGGGAGTTTCCCCCCAGCCTTTGGGGGGCTTGGGGGAAAAAAAGGGCCTCCGAAAATGCCCCGGGCTGCCCCCCAGTAAAAGACACAAGCACAGTTGTCGCCGGGGGGCCAAAACTTGCTCAGAGAGGCGGGGCCCCATCAATCTGCAGGGGGTCGTCGGTGGGGGTTTGGGGGCTGTTGGGGCCGGAGGCCCCCGGAACCCGGTGCCAGACGAGGGAAAAAACCCCGAGGTTAGGCCCGACTGGCACTCTTGCAGAAGCTCCCCCCCCGTTTAATGAAGGAAATCGTGCGGGTCGCCAACCGGAAACAATCCCCTAAGGGAGGCGGAGGGCTCCCAGCGGCCAAGACGTCTTTAACTCGTCTTGAGGGGGTCCTTCTTGGGAACTAGAAATAAAGGGGGCCCCCCGTTCCTTTTCAGTTCAGAGGCCAGCCCTACGGAAATTGGGACCGTGTAGTTCCCCCTACAGCAGGGCCCCCTGGCGGGAGATTTAGGAGGGCCCCTCTCAGCGGAGGAGGCACGGGTGGTTCCTCGGGAAAACCCTTGCGGAACCACTGAGGAAAAGATGTAAATCCGCCGTCACCCCGGTTTTTCTCGCCCTAGGGGTGTAGCCCTTCCAGGGCCTTCCCGGAAAGGAGGGACCCCGAAAAGGGCCCCCTTCGCACGTTTCGGGCCAGGAACTTTTTTGGTTTTCCCCCTCATCAGCTCCCCGTGCATAGAGCATTGGGGGTGATAAACCCCCTGCTTTTTTTTCCCGGGTCACCGCTGAATTTTGGGGGGAGTGACAGCCAAAGCGTGGGGGCCCCTGGGGATCCCGGAAAAACCCCTGAGGGGGGGCCAAATGGAGATGGCGGGGGCTCTTTCTCTTTGGGGGCCCTTTTACGACTGCTGCCAAACCCAAAGGGGGGAAATTGCTCGAGCTGCTGTGCTTGCTGCCAATCTGTTGTGATTGCTTGACCCAAAGGGCGGGTTTGGGGGATGGGGCAAAACTTGGGAAGGGTACCTTGGGGGGAAACCATGGCCGGAACAAATGTAATGATTTTTTGGGAGGTGGGTCCACTGGACCACCGCCCGGCGAAAGGGGTAAAACCTCTACCAGGGAGTGGAATTTTAAGTGGGACCCGGTTTTCACCAAGCCCCCCGCAAAGCGGGATGGGTTTTCCCCCCCCCCCCCCCCCCCCCCCCCCCCTTTTTTGCGGCGGGTGTTTTACCATTTACTATAAGGGGGGGCCCTTTTGGCCCGGGTTTGGGGGCCAAGGGTGCGAGGGCCCGAACCCGGGAGGGCAGGCTCGTAGTCGAGGAAAAAACAGGGAAAGGGCCCGGACAGGGGGGCTCTGGGTTCGGGACGTTTGGAAACAGGTGGTCGGGGCCGGGGGCAAGGTTCGTAAAGAAAACGTAGCAGAGGGGGTTTGGGACAACAGGGAAAGGGAATAAATTAAAAAGCTCAGGGAAACCCTTTTAACCCTGGGTAAAGAAAACCAAGGGTCCGGGGAGGGCCGGCAGGAAGTGACCGGGCCAAAAAAAGGGTCAGTTTCCCGGCAATGAAAAACCCAAATTTCCGGCGCATTTCCCCTTTAAATTCAAAAGGGGCCCGGGGCGTGCCCCCCCCTAGGGGCCCGGGGCTCCCCCCGGGACCCCCCGGAAACAGGGTGAGCAGGAGCGGGGGGGCCGGGGAAAATGCAAAGCCGGGGGGACGGGGAGGGGACCCGGGCCCCGAACCCGAAGTGCGGGGGCGGGGGTCCCCTCAGTGCAGGGGCAAAGGGCGCGCCTGCGACCCGGGGCATGGCCCCGGGGGGTCCGTGACAAAACCCCAAACCCGCCTGACCCCCACATTTAAAAAATTTCCGGAAAAAAAGGGGTCTTTCAACCCCCAATTTTTTTTTCACTGGAAAATTGACTATATCTGTCCCGTACCGCAGAATGACCATTAAACCCGCTGAACCCCAGATTCCCAAAAAGGGGCCGGGAAAAAGGGGTCTTTTAACCCCCATTTTTTTTTCCCCTGAAAATGGACTTATCTTCCCGTAAACCGCAGAATGACCATTAAAAACCCGTCCCCGCCCACAGATTAAAAAATGCCGGAAAAAGGAGGGCTTTTAAAACCCCCATTTTAGTTTTCCCCGGACATTGACTATAAACTGTCCCCGGGGCCCCAGCATGACCCCCAAACCTGCATGAACCCCCCCATTTAAAAAGTGCCCGGGAAAAAAGGGGTCTTTCATCCTCCATTATAGTTGAACTGGACATAGGACATACCTGTCCCTCGGGCAACGCATGAGCCCCAAACCTGCATGACCCCCAAATTTATAAAGTGCTGATAAAAGGGAGTCTTTCAACCTCCTTTCTTATGGGTTGAACTGGACATTGACTTTACCTGTCATTGGGCCAAAAGACATGAGCCCCAAACTCTGCATGACCCCACATTTAATAAGTGCCGGAACAAAGGATGTCTTTCAAACCACAATTTTAGTTGTATCTCGGGACATTGCCTATATGTCCTGGGGCCACAGCATGTGCCCCCCCAAAACCTGCATCGCCCACAAATTTAAAAAACGTGCCGGAAAAGGGTTTTCAAACACATTATAGTTTACTGGACATTGACTATACCTGTCCTGGGCCAACAGCATGAGCCCCCAATACTGCATGACCCCCACATTTAAAAAGTGCGGTAATTAAGGAGTCTTTCAACACCATTTTGTTTCACGGACTTTGGATATAACCTGTCCTGGGCCACAGCATGTGCCCCAAACCTGCATGACCCCCACATTTAAAAAGTGCCGGAATAAACGGATGAGTCTTTCAACCACCATTTTAGTTTCACTGGACTTTGGACTATACCTGTCTCTGGGCACTGCTTGAGCTCAAATACCCTGTAACCCCCACATTTAAAAAGTGCGGAAAAGGGAGTCTTTCAACAACCATTATTAGTTGAACTGGACATTGACTTACCTGTCCTGGGCCACAGCGATGAGACCCAAAAACTGCCATGACCCCCACATTTAAAAAGTCTGGAAAAAGGAGTATTTAAACCACCATTTTAGTTTTCACTGGACATTGACTTACCTGTCCTGGGCCACAGCATGAGCCCCAAACCTTGCATGCCACAAACATTTAAAAGTGCAGCAAAGGAGTCTTTCAAACCAACATTTTAGTTGAATGGACATTGACTATCACCTGTCCATAGGCCTCAGCATGGGCCCAAAACCTGCATGACCCCCCATTTAAAAAGTTGCCGGAAAACATGGAGTTCTTTCAACCAACCATTTTTGTTTCACTGGACAATTGACTATACCTGACCTGGGCGACAGCATGAGCCCAAACATGCATGAACCCCCACATTTCAAATAGTGCGGGGAAAAAAGGAGTTTTCAACCACTATTATAGTTTCACTGGACATTGACGGTATACATGTCCTGGGCCCACAGAATGAGCCCCAAACCTGCATGACCCGCCACATTTAAAAAGTGCCGGAAAAAGAAGTCTTTTCAACCTCCATTTTTGTTTGAACTGGACATTGACTATACCTGTCCTGGGGCCAAGCATGAGCCCAATACCTGCATGACCCCCACATTTAAAAAGTTCCGGAAAAGGAGTCTTTCAACCTCATTTAGTTGAACTGGAAATGACTATACCGTCCTGGGCCACGCATGAGCCCCAAACCCTGCCATGCACCTCATAAATTAAAAAGTGCCAGAAAAAAGGTGTTCTTTCACAACCACCAATTTTTTGTTGAACTGGACATTGACTATACCTGTCCTGGGCCTACCGCATGAGCCTCCGACCGAACCTGCATGACCCCACATTTCAAAAAGAGCCGGAAAAAGGAGTCTTTCGAAACCACCATTTTAGTTTCACTGGACATGACTATACCTGTCCTGGGGCCACAGCATGAGCCCCAAACCTGCATGGCCACCCCACATTTTAAAAAGTGCCGCAAAAATGAGGTCTTTCAACCACCATTTAGTTGAATGGACATAAGACTATACATGTCTCGGGACTCAGCATGAGCACCAAAACCTGCATGAACCCCACATTTAAAAAGTGCTGCAAAAAGGAGTCTTTCAACCACCATTTTAAGTTTCACTGGACATTGACTATACCTATCCCTGGGCCCAGCATGAAGCCCCAATCCTTCGCTGAACCCCCAGATTTAAAAATTGCCGGAAAAAGGGAGTCTTTCAACACCATTTAGTTGAACTGAACATAGACTATAACATGTCCTGGGCCACGATGAGCCCCAAACCTGCATGCCCCCACATTTAAAAAGTGCGGAAGAAAAAGAGTCTTTAGACCACCATTTTTTTGTTTCACTGGACATTGACTTAACCTGTCCCCCCCCCCTGGGCAAAGCATGTGCCCCAAACCTGCTTGACCCCACATTTTAAAAAGTGCCGCTAAAAGGAGTCTTTTCAACACAATTTTAGTTGAACTGGAATTTGAATTTACAAGTCCTGAGGCCACATGCATTAGCCCCAAACAATGCATGACCCCCATTAAATGAGTGGACGGAAAAAAGGAGTCTTTCAAACCACCATTTTAGTTGAAATGGACAATTGGACTATACCTGTCTGGGCCAAAGCATGAGCCCCATACCTGCATGACCCACCACTTTTAAAAGTGCCGGGAAAATGGATGTCTTTCAACCAACCATTTTAGTTTCACTGGACATTGGACTACTAACCTGTCTGGGCCACAGCATGAGACCGCAAACTGCATGTCCCCCACATTTAAAAAGTGCCGGAAAAAGGAGTCTTTCAACTCATTGTAGTTGAATGGACAATTGACTATACCTGTCTCTGGGCCCCAACAGCATGAGCCCCAAACCTGCATGGACCCCACATTTAAAAAGTTGCCGCAAAAAAGGAGTCTTTTCAACCACCATTTTAGTTCGAAACTGGACATTGACTATACCGGGTCGCTGGGCCACAGCATGGCCCCTCAAACCTGCATGACCTACATTTAAAAAGTGCCGGAAAAAGGAGTCTTTCAACCCCATTTTAGTTTCATCTGGACATTGACTATACCTGTCCTGGGCCACAGCATGAGCCCAAACTGAATGACCTCCACATTTCAAAAAGTGCCGGGAAAAAGGAAGTTTTCAACAACCGATTTTAGTTGAACTGGACATTGACTATACCTTTCCTGGGCCACCAGCATGAGCCCCAAACCTGACGATGACACCTACATTTAAAAAATGTGCCGGAAAAAGGTGAGTCTTTCAACCACCATTTTGTTTCATTGGACATTGACTAGTACCTGTCCTGGGCCACAGCATGAGCCCCAAAACCTGATGACCCCCACATTTAAAAAGGGCCGGAAAAAGGAGTCTTTCAACCACCATTTTAGTTGAATGGGACAGTACTATTACTGTACTGGGGGCACAGCATGACCCAAACCTGCATGACCCCCACATTTTAAAAAGTGCCGGAAAAAGGAGTTTTTTACCAACCATTTTAGTTGATACTGGACATTTGACTATCCAGGTCCTCGGGCAACAGCATGAGCCCCTAACCTGCATGACCCCCACTTTTAAAAAGTGCCGACAAAAAAAGGAGTCTTTCAAACCACTCATTCTAGTTGAATATGGACTTTACTATTACCTGTCCCTGGGCCACAGCATGAGCCCCAATCCTGCAGGACCCCTACATTTAAAAAGTGCCTGGAATAATAAAGGTAGTCTTTCAACCACCATTTGTAGATTTCATGGACATTGACTATACCTGTAATGGGCCCACAGCATGAGCCCCCAATCCTGCATGACCCCAATTTAAAAAATGCGGTGAAAAAGGAGTCTTTCAACCTCACATTTTACGTTTCACCTGGACATTGACTTATACCGTGTCTGCAAAAGCATGAGCTCCAAACTGCATGACCTCCACATTTAAAAAAGTGACGGAAAAAAAGGGTATTTCAACACCATTTTAGTTTTAATGGACATTGACTATACCATTGTCCATGGGCCACAGCATGGCCCCAAATTGCATGACCCCACAATTTAAAAGTGCGCTATAAAGGAGTCTTTAACCACCATTTTAAGTTTCTACTGGACAATTGACTATACCGTCTGGGCCCACAGCATGAGCACCCGAACCTGATGACCCCCAATTAAAACGTGCGGGGGAAAAAAAGGGAGTCTATTCACCACCATTTTTAGTTTCTACTGGACATTGTCTATAACCTGTCCTGGGCCACAGCATGGAGCCCCTAACCTGCTGACCCCCACATTTAAAAAGTGCAGCATAAAAGGAGTCTTTCAACAACCAATATTAGTTGAACTGGACATTGACTATACCTGCCTGGGCCACAGCTTGAGCCCAACTCATGACCCCCACATTTCAAAAAAGTGCCGCAAAAAGGATTCTTTCAACCACCATTTTAGTTGAAAAGGACCATTGGACTATACTGTCATGGGCCAACAGCATGAGCCCAAAACACATTGCATGACCCCCACATTTAAATAAGTGCCGGAAAAAGGAGTCTTTACTAACCACCATTTTAGTTGAAACTGGACATTTGACTATTACACACTGTCTGGCCACAGCATGAGCCCAAACCTGGCATGACCCCCACATTTAAAAAGTGCCGGAAAAATTAAGGAGTCTTTCAAACTCAATTTTTAGGTTTCACTGGAAATTGGACTATACCTGTCCTGGGCCACAGCATGAGCCCCAACTGCATACCTCACATTTAAAAAGTGCGGAAAAAAGGAAGAGTCTTCAACCACCATTTTTAGTTGAATCATGGAATTGACTATACTGTCTGGGCCACAGCTTGAGCGCCAAACCTGCTATGACCCCCAACATTTAAAAGTGCCGGAATAAAGCGAGTCTTTCCACAACCATTATAGTTTAACTGGACATTCGACTATAACCTGTCCGGGGCCAACAGCATGAGCCCCAAACCTGCATGACCCCACATGTTTAAAAAAAATAAGTGCGGAAAAAAGGAGTCTTTTCAACCACCATTTTAGTTTCATGGACATTGAACTATACCCTGTTCATGGGCCACAAGCATGTGCCCCAAACCCTGAATGACCCCCACACTTAAAAAGTGCCGCAAAAAGGAGTATTTCAACCCCATTTGTTGAAATGAACATTGAAATACCTTTCTGAGGCCACAGCATGAGACCCAAACCTGCAGACCCTACATTTAAAAAGTGCCGGAAAAAGGAGTCTTTAAAGCACGATTTTAGTTTAGCAGACATTGACGTATACCTGTCCTGGGCCACAGCATGAGACCCAAACTGCGTTGACCCCCCATTAAAAAGTGACGGAAAAAAGGAGTCTTTTCAACCACCATTTTAGTATTCAACTGGACATTGTACTATACTGTTTCCTGGGCCACCAGCAGGCCCAAACATTCATGACCCCCAAATTTAAAAAGTGACGTGAATAAAGGAGTCTTTAACCACCATTTTAGTTTCACTGGACATTGAACTATACCTGTCCTGGGCACAGATGAGCCCAAACCTGGATGACCCCCCCACCTTTTATAAAGTGACGGAAAAAGGAAGTCTTCAACTCCATTTTATTTCACTGGTCATTGACTATACTGTCATGTGGCCACTGCATGAGCACAAACCTGCATGAACGCCCACATTTAAAAAAGTGCCGGGAAAAAAAAAAAAAAGGAGGTCTTTCCTGCCACCTTTTTAGTTGAAGCTGGACATTTGACTATACCATCGTCCTGGGCCACAGCCTGTGCCCAAACTGCAGGACCCACACATTTAATAAGTGAGGAAAAAAGGAGTCTTTCTCAAACCACCATTATAGTTTCACTGGGATTTGACATATACAGTCCTTGGCGACACAGCATGAGCCCCAAACCTGCATGACCCCACATTTAAAACGTTGCGCAAAAAGGAGTCTTTCAAACCCACCATTTTTGTTGAACTGGGGACATTGACCCTATACCTGTCCTGGGCCCACAGCATTGACGCCAAACTGCATGACCCCACATCTTAAAAAGTGCCGGAGAAAAAGGAGACTTTCAACCACCATTTTTGTTGAACTGGACATTGACTATACCTGTCTGGGCCACTGCATGAGCCCCAACACCTTACATGACCCCACATTTAAAAAGTGCCGGTAAAAAACGGAGTCTTTCAACCACCATTTTAGATTGCAACTGGACATTGACATACCCTGTACTGGGCCACAGAATGAGCCCCAAACCTGCATGACCCCCACTTTTAAAATGTGCGCCAAATAGAGGTCTTTCAAAACCACCATTATTAGATTGAACCTGGGACATTTGTGATATTTACTCCATTCAGTGCCCTGACGGTCCACAACAGCCAAATGAAGCGGTCCACACACCTGGGAGTCTTTCAAACCACCATTTTAGTTTCACTGGACATTGACTATACCTGTCTGGGCCACAGCTGTGCCCCAAACACTGCATGTCCCGACTCATTTAAAAAAGTGCGCTAAAAGGAGTCTTTCTACCACCTTTTTAGTTGAACTGGGACATTGACAATATGTCCTGGGCCCCGACGCATGAGTCCAAACCTGCATGACACCCACAATTAAAAAGTGAAGGAAAAAAGGATTATTTCAACCACCCATTTTGTTTCTCTGGACTTTGGACTTATACCTGTCATGGGCCAGCCACAGCATGAGCCCAATCTGCTTGACCCCCAACATTTAAAAAAGTGCCGGGAAAAAGGGTCTTTCAACCACCATTTTAGTTGAAACTGGGGACATAGACCTATTCATGTCCTGGGCCACAGCATGCAGCCCCAAAAGCCTCATGGACCTACACCACATTTAAAAAGTGCCGGAGAAAAAGGTGTCTTTCCAACAACCATCTTTAGTTTCACTGTGACATTGGACTATACCTGTTCCAGGGCCACTGAATGAGCCCCAAACATGCATGACCCCAAAATTTAAAAAGTGCGGAAAAAGGGAGTCTTTCACCACCTTTTAGTTTCCTGGACATTGGACTATACCTGTCCTGGGCCACAGCTTGAGCCCCAAAACCATGCATGACCCCCAATTTTAAAAGTGCCGGAAAAAAAAGGAGTCTTTAACCTCCATTTTAGTTTCACTGGACATTGACTATACATGGTCCTGGGCACCAGCGTGAGCCCAACACTTGCATGACCCCCAATTTAAAAAGTGCCGGTAAAAAGGAGTCTTTATACACAATTTTAGTTGTACTGGAGATTGACTATACAATCGTCCTGGGCTACAGCATGAGCCCCAAACCTGCATTTGCCCCCCACCATTTAAAAAAGTGAAGGAAACAAAGGAGTCTTTCAACACCATTTTAGTTTCACGGAATAGACTATACCTGGTCCTGGGCCTACAGCATGAGCCCAAACCTGCTCTTGACCCCCACATTTAAAAAAGTGCCGGAAAAAGGAGTCTTTCAACCAACATTTTAGTTTCACTGGGAATTGGGACTATATCTGTTGGGACACAGCATGAGCAACAATCCTGCATGACCCCTCACATTTAAAAAGTGACCCGCAATAAGGAGTCGTTCAACCACCATTTTAGTTGAATGGACACTTGACTTTACTGTCCTGGGCCTCAGCATGAAGCCCCAATCCTGCACTTGACCACCACATTTATAAAAGTGCGGAAAAAAGGAGTCTTTCAAACCACCATTTTTGTTGATCTGGGGGGGACATTGACCTATACCAGTCCTGGGCCCACAGCATGAGCTCTAAAACCTGCATTGACCCCCCATTTAAAAAGTGCCGGAAAAAGGAGAGCAAGTCTTTCATCCCCATTTTAAGTTGAAGCTGGACATTGACTATACCTGTCCTGGGCCACAGAATGAGCCCCAAACATGCATGACCCCCACATTTAAAAAGTGCCGGAAAAAAAGGAGTCTTTCAACACCATTTTAGTTTCACTGGACTTTGACTTATAACCTGTCTGTGGCCCACAGCTATGAGCCCCAAACCTGCATGACCCCCACATTTAAAAGTGTCCGGAAAAAAGGAGTCTTTCTCAAACCACCATTTTAGTTGAACTGGAATTACTATACCCTGTCCTGGGCCAACAGCATGAGCCCAACCTGTCATGACCCTACATTTTAAAAAGTGCCGGAAAAAGGGAGTCTTTCAACAACCATTTTAGTTGAAGCTGGACATTGACTTTACCTGTCTGGCCACCAGCATGAGCCCCAAACCTTGCAATGTCGCCCCTCATTTAAAAAAGTGCCGACAAAAAGGAGTCTTTCAACCACCATTTAGTTGAACTGGTCATTGGGACTATACCTTTCCTAAGCCACCAGCATGAGCCCAACTGCATGCGCCACATTTAAAAAGTGCGCAAAAAGGAGTCTTTCAACCACCATTTTTAGTTGAACTGGAATTGGAATATACCTGTCTGGGCAAACAGCATGAGCCCCCAAACCTGCATGCCCCCACATTTAAAAAGTCCCGGAAAAAGGAGTTTTCAACCACTTTTTAGTTTAAATGGACTTTGATTTTAACGTCCTGGGCCACAGCATGAGCCCCAACCTGCATGACCCCACTTTTAAAAAAGGGGGGGAAAAAAGGAGTCTTTCAACCCCATTTTAGTTTCACGGGACATTGTATCCCTTTCGGGGCCCACGCATGG
>JAODAL010058606.1:0-21989 GCA_025379985.1 Phyllomedusa bahiana | reverse complement strand
TGTTGAGGTGGGCCCCCCCTCTGTTGCCAGGTGGTCCCCCCTGTTCCCGGGTAGTGCCCCCTCTGTTGCCAGGAGTCCCCCCTCTTTTCCCCAGGTGATGCCCCCTCTGTTGCCGGGGTAGTGCCCCCTTGTGCCGGGTAGGGGCCCCCCTGTTCCCGGGTAGTTCCCCTCTCTGTTACCCAGTAGCCCCCCCATTGTAGCCAGACAGTCCCCCCCTAAAGCTAATAAAAATCAAATAATAAAATCCATTACCTTACCAGGCCCCTGCAGCGGGCCGCCCCCGCCCGACCTCCCACGGGCGGGGGGAATGAGAGCAGCCGGCGTCACTCCCGCACCCGCGGTATTTCCCCCCCGCGCCTTTGCCTATGTGGGGCGCACAACCCCGGCGGCCGTACTACAGGGCGAGGGAGGGAGGAGGGGGGAAACCCCCTGCCTTTCCCCCGCACATGAGACCGCGGGCGGTGAAGCGGGCCAGCGGCCCGTTCACCCCCTGTAGGAGCGGTCCCGGGCGCAAGATGCACGCTACTCTTGCCCGCGGTATTTAAAAGGACCCCCGCCGCCTGCAGGCGGGGGAGAATGCCAACTCCCCCGGGGGCGGGGGGGGGCCCCCAAAATCGGGACCCCCCCCCCCAAAAAGGGGGAGTTGGCATGTATGATGTAGCTGGAGAAATTTTCCCCGACGGGAGACGCCCCTCTCCCTTTTTTTCCCGGGAAATTTCTTTTCGCTTTTCCCCGGTGTGTCGTGCGTCACACGACGGGCTGCTTCTAAAGAGGGCAGGTTTTTTGTACACAAAAGTATAGTAAAAATCTCTATAGAACTCCATGAAAAAAAAAAGGTTACGAAAACACGCACTTCCGAAAAAAAAGAATTGGACACATTCCCCTTTAATGACCGACCCGTCCTGTCCTTTCCCCTTTAATGCACAACCCCGTCCGTGCTTTCCCTTTAAGAAATGAACCCGTCCGTACGTTCCCTTTAAGACACAAACCCCGTCCGGCTTTTCCTTTAAGGAAATAAACCCCGCCTGGGCGTTCCCTTTTTAAAGGAAATGAACCCTTCCTGTACGTTCCCTTTAAAGGAAAATGAACCCGTCCTGTGCGTTCCCTTAAAAGGAAAATGAACCCGTCCTGTGCTTTCCCCCTTTAAGGAAAAAAACCGTCCTTACTTTCCCCCTTTAATACACAAACCCCGTCCGTGCGTTCCTTTAAAAGGAAATGAACCCGCCTGTATTTTCCCCTTTAAGGAAAGAACCCGCCCTGGCGTTCCCTTTAATGACACGAATGTCCTTTACGTTCCCTTTAATGACACGAACTCGTCCTGTACTTCCCTTTAATGACCGAACCCGCCCGTCTTTCCCCTTAAAATGAATGAAATCGTCCTGCCCCTTCCCTTAACGACACAACCCGTCCTGTACTTTCCCCTTTTAATGCACGAACCCATCCTGGTTTTTTCCCCTTTAATAAACACAACCCGTCCTGTATGTTCCCTTTAATGCCCAAAAACCCCGTCCTTGCTTTCCCTTAAGGAAATGAACCCGCCCCCCCCCCCCCCCCCCCCCCCCCCCCCCTCCCAATAAAAAATACCAACCCGTCCTATCATTCCAAGGGGTTGATTTTTTGGTTTTCTTAGATGCCAGTACGGGTGGGCGCCCCCCTCGGGCCCCGCTTCATCGCACGGGAAGGGGGCGCAGAGGTAGGGGGGGTGGAGGAGAGGGGGCGCTACTGTCTTATCTGCCCGGGCCCCCCAGAACACCTTGTCCCATCCCCATGCAGGAGTCCCGGGTGGGGGCGTCATAGCACCCCTGTGGAAAACCCCTGGCCAGCAGCAGAGTGTTGGGGCCTGCCTCTCGCCCCCCCCGGTAGATAACGCACCTTGGAAAACCCTATTCACATCAACCGAAAGGATCAAGAAGCCGGAGTATGAGCTGTAAATCAGGTGCTGTGAAGTCAGTGGTGCCGAATACGTTGTGAGGCAGTGAAGAAGGCGCCGGGCCCCTCTTTTCTTTCCGCATTGCCTTTTCACCCCATCGAACTCCATGGAGCGCAGGACCCGGGGCTGCCAAACAAAGGGGGGGGGGGCTAGGGAAATAAAAATACCCCCGCAAGGCTACAGGTGTGTCAAAATCAAGAGGAAACCTAAAAAGGTAGAGGAACCTTCACTTCAACAGTTTAAAGGGTTTTACAAAGCATCTGCAAATCGACAAGAAAACGCCCCCCATAGCCCCAAATTTGGAAAACCCATCCCTTGGGGAAAATCCGTCCCAGGGGGGAAAATCCGTGCACGGGGAAAATCCGTGCAGTGGAGAAAATCCGGGGGCAGTGCTTTCTTCGCAAATTTTTTTTCCCAAGGGCCAACCGGTCGAAAAATTAGAACATGTTATTCTTCCCCCCCGGGTTTTCAGGGGGGAACAGGAACATGGGGTGAAAAGGGGGCCGGCTTCAATTCCAAACCATGGAAAAAGGGTCGCCCCCCCCCCCCGCTCCCAAGAACAGATAAATACCATCGGGGATTTCCGACCTGTATCTGGCTGTGCCTGTAAAGGGGGCCCTTATTTCTTATATACCAGAAGAATGTGTAACTTTATTAAGGGGCATTTCATATCTCTAAAAAGGCTCCTTCCCGGGGTTTCCCAATTTTTCACCTGTTTTTTTTAAAGCATTTTGGAAAGGTTTGAGAAGTCAGCCCCCTTATTGGATGTAAAAAATCCTCAATTTGTTTTTGCCCCCACGGTTTCTTTGGGAAAGCAAAAGGTATTTAGCCAAGCCAGCATCCCCCCATCTGTGTACAGCCGTTTGGGGGGTTTTGGCCCTATCAGTACAGACTCTCGTTTTTTGTTTTCAGAGAAAAAATCTTCTGGTAATTGGTTTCGTACAACTGGTTCTTATTGCTGTGGATTTGGTAGATGTACGAGATCCTGCAGACGTCTGGAGTTCTCACGTCTATGTGTGAGACATTTACATTTTCTCCTATATTTATTTTGCATTCCCCTTATCTTCCCTGTCCCGGGTGCAAGGCTCCTCTACCTCCGAAAAACAAGGTTTTGGGAATTTTTCCCCTGCGGGGCGGCGTCCCCGGGGTTCTGGACAGTTCGGGGCCCTCTTTCCCCGGGGTAACTAAGTTCTTGTATTTAAGGCAAAAAAAAAGGTTCATAACGACATGGGGGGGAGACCTTCACAAAACATTGCTCAGCAGGAAGCCTAAATACCAGAACCCCGGCTGCTTCCAACCAGCGGCAGGATCCTAGGCTTCAGTATTGAATCCTTATGTCTATGCAAATTTCAGGATTGATTTATCTATTGGGCTTTCCCCACGGGACGGGTTCTTGGAGGGGGGGGTTTTTCAGAAAAGGTTTTCGTTTAGAAACAGTCCCCAAAAACTTCAATGTAAACAGTTCAGCCCCCCCTCCCCCGTCCCCCCGAACTGTTTTTTTTTGCCGGCTCCAAAAAAAAAGAAACATGTTCATTTTTCCCCCCGGTTTTTAAGAAAAAGACATTGCGTCAATGCAAAACCGCCCCGAAAAATGAGGGCGCGGTTTTTGGGGGTTTTTTTGGAAAAAAAAAATGAAGAATGATCCCACCCTTTTGGGTTATTTGCAGGTCCTTTGGCACAGGAAGGTCCTGCGAAGCTCTTCAGTGTGAACGAGAGTCTATCAATCCTCTGTTTAGCCTCAACTAACCAAATTTCTATGCTGGTAACATGCACAGGTGCTTACAGTGAGGGATGTAGCTGGAGAAATTCAGACGGGAGACGTCCGTACTCCCTTATACACCGTGATTACTTTACAGCTGCTTCCGGTGTGTCGTGCAGTCACACAGTACAGAGCTGCTTCTAAAGAGGGCAGTGTTCTGTACACACAAGTATCAGTAATAACTCTCTATAGAAGCTCACACTGAAAATAAAAAGGTTACAGAAAACACGCACATCACTGAAAGAAAAAGAATTGCGACACATTCCCTTTAATGACACGAACCCGTCCTGTACCTTCCCTTTAAGGAAATGAACCCGTCCTGTACCTTCCCTTTAATGACCTGAACCCGTCCTGTACGTTCCCTTTAAGGAAATGAACCCGTCCTGTGCGTTCCCTTTAACGACATGAACCCGTCCTGTGCGTTCCCTTTAATGACATGAACTCGTCCTGTACGTTCCCTTTAATGACACGAACCCGTCCTATACATTCCAATGGGTTGAGTTTTTTGTTCCCTTCTTAGATGTCACTCGTACAGGTGGGCGACCGACTCGGGCTCCGCTTCATCGCAGGCAGGAAGGGGGCGCAGAGGTATGGAGGGGGTGGAGGAGAGGGGGCGCTACCTGTCTTATCTGCCCGGGGCCCCAGAACACCTTGTCCCAGCCCTGCACTTGCAGGAGTCCCTGGTGAGGGCGTCATAGCAGCTCCCTGTAGGAGAAGCCTGGCCAGCAGGACAGTGTTGGTGGCCTCGTCCTCTCGCCCTCGCCATGCGGTAGATAATGCACCATTGGGAGAACCTATTCACATCAACCTGAAGAGGATCAGAGAAGCCTGGAGTATGAGCTGTCAATCAGGTGTCTGTGAAGATCACGATGGCGCTGAATACGTTGTGAGCGCAGTGAAGAACGTGCGCCGGGTCCCTCTTCTCTTTCCTGCATTGCCGTTCATCCACCATCGGATCTCCGAGTGGAGCGTCAGCGACCCGCGGCTGCCGAACTAAGGGCTACGGAATATAAATAGCCCCGCAAGTGCATACGAGTGTTGTGCCTCTAAATCAAGAGCGCAACCTCAAAAGGTGAGAGGAACCTCTTTTTTTCCTTTCATCAATTAATCTCTAACATTATCACACTATTGCGCGCCCCCTCTTTTTTCCTGTTTGCTCTTTGGAAGAGGGAGATCTAGAGCCGCTTCCATCCTAGAGAAACTCTGCAGGGAGGGGGAAATAGAAAGTTCTCTCTTCATGGAACGAATAATCTTCCTTTCTGTTTTACTTTTAGCCACAATTTGAGCGTTATTAAAAGTAATCGACGCTCTTCTACTCTCAGGGCTCGTCCCCCCGGCAGCGGTCATTTCAGACAGTTTAAGGTTTTACAAAGCGTCTGCAAATCGACAAGCAACGCTCCCCATAGACCTCAATGGAAAATCCATACAGTGGGGAAAATCCGTGCAGCGGGGAAAATCCGTGCAGCGGGGAAAATCCGTGCAGTGCATTCTCCGCAGAACGTTTTTTACACGGCTACTGGTCTGAAAAACTTAGAACATGTTCATTCTTCCCCCCGGTTTTCAGGCGGAACAGGAACATGTGGGTGCAAAGGGGGCCGGCTTCAATTCACAAACCATGGACAAAGGTCGTCCCCCTGCTGCCAAGAACAGACTAAATACCAGTCGGGATTTCCTGACCTGTATCTGGTCTGTGCCGTGTAAACGCGGCCTTATATTCTTATATACCAGAAGATATGTGTAACTTTATTAAGGGCAGGTTCGATGCATCTCTAGAAAGGCTCCTTCCCAGGGTTCCCAACTTTCACCTCGTTTGTTTAAAGGCATTATGGGAAAGGTGATGAGAAGCTCAAGCGCCCTCTATTGGATGTAACAAATCCTCAATTTGCTTTTGACCCACTGGGGCTTTGGAAGGCAAAAGGGATATTTAGCCAAGCCAGCATCGCCCATCTGTGTACAGCCGTTTCGGGGTTTTGGCCCTCATCGGTACAGAGCTCTCATTTGTTTGATTCAGAGATAAAATCTTCTGGTAATGGGTTTCACACAACTGGTTCTTATTGCTGTGGATTTGGTAGATGTACGAGATCCTGCAGACGTCTGGAGTTCTCACGTCTATGTCTACATTGGGGATTTTCTCGTATTTGTTGGTACAAACCCCAGACCCTCATTTCACAGGGATTCCTGCTCCTCAGTGATTACACAGCTCCACACATCAACCACTGAACGATCCATTGATGGGTTCAGCACTGAAATATCCAGGATCTGCGGTTCCGTGGCCGCCGCGGTTTTCCTTTGATGTTTGCGACCCCCGCGCCAGGTGCATTTTTGATCCTGGTCCCGCTTTCATTTTGCGATGTCTCCTCTGTTTGTGGCAGAATCCAATGAATCTGTGGCTGACCCGTCCGAAGTCCCCTCTGGAGCAGACGGAGGTGAAGTCTCACCCGTTAAAGGGGTTGTCTCACTTCATCGATTCATCTGACCTCAGTCCTGTTTTCTCGGTTTCATTTTTGATTTCAGTGTTTACTGGCTTCTATTGGCCTGCAGTGATGAGCTGCTGAGTACACCAGGTCTGTATCTATAGCGACCAGTGCTGGCAGCCTATCAGGGGAGAGCGAACAGGTCTGTAGCTATAGCAACCAGTGCTGGCAGCCTATCAGGGGAGATCAAACAGGTCTGTAGCTATAGCGACCAGTGCTGGCAGCCTATCAGGAGAGATCAAACAGGTCTGTAGCTATAGCGACCAGTGCTGGCAGCCTATCAGGAGAGATCAAACAGGTCTGTAGCTATAGCGACCAGTGCTGGCAGCCTATCAGGAGAGATAGAACAGGTCTGTAGCTATAGCGAACCCAGTGCTGGCAGCCTATCAGGAGAGATTGAAAAAGGTCTGGTAGCTATAGCGACCAGTGCTGGCAGCCTATCGAGAGAGGACAAACAGGTCTGTAGTATAGCGACCCGTGCTGGCAGCCTACAGGAGAGACAGAACAGGTCTGTAGCTATAGCAACCAGTGCTGGTAGCCTATCAGGAGAGACAGAACAGGTCTGTAGCTATAGCAACCAGTGCTGGCTGCCTATCAGGAGATATAGAACAGGTCTGTAGCTATAGCGACCTGAGGAGCTGATGCAGCCCATACAAGAGGGGATATCTAGGAATAGGTAGGACACTGGTAATGGACACATATTGCAAAGTGACTTGATTTTGCAAGATCTTTAACATAAAAAGCAGCGATCCCTGTAGTGAGACAACCCCTTTAAGTCAAGATCAGCAAAGGAAACTCTATCTTTCTTGGAAGCATTTTTATTGCTTTGTTGTTTCATAATTGATTGGCTGCACTTTTCCATGTAGCATTTGGTTATAACCTGGGCCTCTTCCATAATCAGTGGAGTCTCTTATAAATTTCCTTTCTGTTCTATTGTAGGATTTAAGTCTCCATTTTCCCTGCAGGCGGCGTCTCCGCGGCTTCTGGACAGTTCTGGGACCTCATTCCGGGGTAACTAAGTCTCTTGTATTTATAGGCAAAGAAAAGGTTCATAGAGCGACATGAGGGGGAGACCTTCACAAAACATTGCATACCTCCCAACTGTCCCTATTTTGGAGGGACTGTCCCTATTTTTAACCCTTATCCCTCTTTTTCATTTGAGAAATAGATTTGTGTCAATAAACTGACTATCATGCTTTAAAAAGTATCTGATGGCTTAGTACCTGTATATTACAGAACAATTTACTTAATATTTCATTATTGGACACAATGCAATCCTGAGAATGTGTCCCTTTTTGGGTGTCTAAAAAGTTGGCATGTATGTGTATGGGCGTGGTTAGAGGCGTGTCTTAGTATGATGTCATGTGTTTGGGCGGGGTTGGAGGCGTGGCCTGATATGTCCCTCTTTGCAATCTCTAAAAGTTGGGAGGTATGCATTGCTCAGCAGGGAAGCCTGGGGGATCTGTCGCCTAAATACCAGAACCCCGGCTGCTTCCAACCAACAGCAGGATCCTAGGCTTCAGTATTGGATCCTTATGTCTATGCAACAAGTGCAGGATTGATTTTACTCTATAAGGGCATAACCCACGGCGAGGGGTTTTTGGACTGTTTTTGCAGGAGGTTAGGCCATGTCCCCACGGCACGAGGTTTGCAACCGGTTTTTCAGACGCTTTGCGGTTTTGCAGACCGTCTAAAAAAAAAAGGCCGGAAATGAGCACAACAGGGCTCTATGGAAAACCCGTGCAGCAGTCCCCAAACCGCCGGCCGCCCGAAAAACATTGTGCTTGCACATTCTTCCGACCGGTTTTCGGACGGAATATGTGCAAGTGAATGGGAAGGGGGAGGGCTTTTCTCCACTCAGAGCTGTTTTTGTCCTTTGCATCTGAATGCACCCTAATAAGGGTATGTTCACATGGCGTGTTGGATCCATTTTTGGATCTCTTTTTCATTACATGAAAAATGCATTGAAAACTGCATCCAAGAAACGCAAATGTGTTTTCGGATCCGTTTTTCGATGCCTTTTCTATCAAATTACAGACATTAAAATTTTAATCCAATGTATTTTTTGGGTGCGCGCATCCAAAATTTACCCAAGACGTACCCAACAGTGTGTTGGGTTTTTGGATCCGTTTTTCAGGCTCCAAAAGCGCACTCCATTATTTCCTATGGGGATTTCATTTACGTAAAACACAAGTAGAATTGGCACGACAATTCTTCAGACGGATCCGAAAAAGATTCAAGTGAACTCTCGTCTGAACCGCGATGCGTGTTTTACATTGAAACTAATGTAAATCACACTGCACATTGTTAGATACGGATTTTTGGGGGATCCGAAAAATGGATCCAAAAACAGATCTGAAAAATGCTGTGTGAACAGTCCCTAAGGCCGCGTCCCCACGGCAAAGAGCAAATACCGGTCGGATTATCCAACTGGTATTTGCACTGGTTTTGGGCCGTGCACACGGCCGCAGGGGGGCGGCTTTTCTCTGCGGTTTGTGGAGAAAAGCCCTCCCCCTTCGCATAGACAAAACCAGGCGGAAGAATGAATATATTCTATGTTTTTCGGACCGCTGGCAGAAAATCCATGCAGTGGGGACAGTGGGGACTGCTGCACGGGTTTTCCATTAAGGTCAATGTTAAAAGTTGTCACCCGGTTTACAGACGGTTTTCAAAACCTAAAAACCATCTGTAAAACTAGGTGAAAACCCGGACCGTGAGGACAACCCCTTTAACCCCTTACCGACATTTGCCGTACTCATACGGCAATGTCGGGTAGGGGTTCCCGCAAATTGCCGTATGAGTACATCACGGCGATCTTGCGCGCTCACAAGCGGAGCGCGCAAGATCGTGGCATGGAACCAGCGGTATATTACATATATCATGCCGCATCCCCCACGGCTGGAGTGAGCTCCTGCTGCCCGCGATCCCGGCGCATTAATGGCGCTCAGCGCCGCTACTGAGTCTCCTACCAGACAGCCCGGACGCTGAATGACAGCATCCGGGTTGTCTGGTGACATCACGATGCCCACAATGCATTGTGGGCAGCGTGACAGACAGTTGCCATGGAGACCAGTATACAGCTATAAAGCTGTGTGCGATCTCCGATTGCATACCTGACGATCGTATCAATTCCCCCCTGGGAAAAGGTAAAAAGTGTGAAAAGTAAAAAAAAAGTGTAAAAAAGTAAAACAAAAAAAATAAAATTAAAAACACGTACAATCGCCATTTTCCCCTTTACAAACGCCAATCGCCCCAAAAAAGATCAAAAACAAAGTACCCATATTTGGTTATCGCCGCCGTGCGTAGCGACCCACCCTATAATATCTGTCATGTTAATTAACCCGTACGGTGAACGCCGTAAAAAAACAACCCAAAAAACAGTCACAGAATTGCGATTTTTGTTCATCCCGCAGCACATAAAATGGAGTAAAAAGTCATCAAAAACTCATATCAACATCAAAGTGATACCAAACTAAACGTCAGTTCATCCCACAAAAAACACTCCTTACACAGCTCTGTATATGGAAAAATTAAAAAGTACTGGCTATTAGAAGATAGTGATGCATAAATATTGTTTTGCACAATAAAAACACTTTTTTTTTGAAAAAAAAATTGTGCTTTCAAATAAAAAACTACATAATTGGGTATCACATATCGTTTTCAACCCACAGAGTAAAAAATAACTTGTAAAGATACGGCACGGTGTTACGTTTTAAATATAAAAATAAAAATAACACTGCTTGGATTGCAGTACTTTTTTCACCCTGACTTCCAAAAAAGGATTTAAAAGTGATCATAAAGTCTTGTCCCCCAAAAAATGTTACCAATCTAATAGTCTAACTCATCCCTCAAAAAAAGTCCCTATACAGCTACTTCATAACAGAAAAATAAAAAAGTTATTGGCTCTCATACGGCTGGTGATGCAAAAAGTGTTTTCCTTTTCAAATAAGTGTTTTTATTGTGTAAAAGCAGTTAAAACATAAAAAGTTTACAATGTGGTACTCGCTGTATTCGTTTATAACATGCTGAGGAAAAACTAGCAATGTCTTTTTATTTCGTCCACGTACCGCTGTAAAAAATAAAAATAAAATACACTACCAGATTGATGTATTTTGTACAATGCCTCACAAATCACTTCATAAAAAGTGAATCAAAGCATCACTATGCCCCCCGTATAGGTACCAATAAAAACATCAATCATCTCGTAAAAAAAAGCCCACAAGCCGCTCCATATGCAAAAAATAAAGAATGCTATGGCTGTCAGATTAGGGACAATAATAAAAATGCAACTTTTTTTAAAACTCGCTTCTATTGTGTAAAGGTTTAATAAAACATAAAACTATATATATTTTATTTTCATTGTTAATTGTATGACCCCATAGTAAAGTTATCTGTCATTTATCCGTATGGCGAGATACTCGTAAAATGAGCCCAAAAACAATGGCGGAACTACGTTTCCCACTCCATTTCCATGGCCCATTCGCTAAAAAAAAAAACTACGGAAACCTGTGCGCCCCAAAAATCGCAAAGATACACCCTTAGGTGATATTCCTGAGGGGTTTTGAATCCAAAATGTTCAAGTACTTTGGGGGCTTTTGCAGGTTGCGACATGGGCCCACCAATATCTGAGCGCCAAAAGACCAATTAGCGCTCCTGCACTTGTACCCAAGCCATGGCCCAAACAGCAGTTTACACCCACATGTGGGTATTGCAGAATTGGAAGAAATTGCGTAACACAATTTTGGGGCTTTTTATTCAAGATTCCTTGTAAAAATAAACTTTTCAGATTAATTGGCTGACTATTGGTATAATATATTATTTGTTTTTTTCGAGACTGAACAGCTAAAAACTTAGTGAAACGCTGTGGTCTGGTCAGATATTACTAACTACACTCTGGATCTATATTCCTGTAAGGGTGTCGATTCAATAGGGGGTCTCTTTTAGGGGTATTTTATTATGTTTTGAACCTTTAGGGTGTCCGCATAACTGATAACTTGGCGCTAAATAAAATCGTTATGAAAATGAGACCCATGAGTCACGGGTTATTTTTTTTAAGGTGCTCCTGCTATTCTGGGGGCTTGTGGTTGAGCCAAATAATGCACTAGGGGCCACATTATGGGATATCTCTGAAAACGGCCGAAATCTGGTGGAATCAATTTTAAGTTGTATTTCCCTGATCACAATTACCATATCTGTCAATAATGTATAAAAATTGAAAAATCTGCAAAAAGGATATTTTGACATTTCACTTCCACTTTGCTTTCATTCCTGTGAAACACCTATTGGGTTATAAACTTACTAATGCGGTTTTGATACTTTTAATGGGGTTGTGTTGTAGTTTCTTTGATGAGGTCAATTTATGGGGGTATCTAACTTACAAGGTCAATTCAAATGTCACGTTAGAACTGGACTGGTCCCTAAAATGTATTATTGCCAAATTTTCTTGAAAATTTGATAATATACTAAATTTATAAGCCCTCTAATGTCGTAAAAAATAAAAAAAAAAAAATTTTAAAAAAAAGATGCCAAAACTACAGCAGACATATGGTAGTTGCATAGTTATAATCTATTTTGAGAGGATTTACTATCTGTTTACATGCAGAAATTGGTACATTTTTCACTTTTTTCACGATAATTTGATATTTTTCCTTTATAATTCAAAGCATGGTGGACCAAAATTCTCTTACTATCTTAAAGCACTATGTGTCACGAGAAAACAATCTTCTGAATCACATGGATAGGTTAAAGTGTCAAAAGTTATTCTCACATAAAGTGGACCACTTGACAGAATTTCATATAAATGGGGCTCTGTCAGAGAGGCCAAAACTGGCTCCGGCGGTGACGGGGTTAAGGTGCTTTAATGTGGTTTATATAGAGTCAATTAGTCATGGGACCCTGTTGTTTTGTATAAATAGGAGTCACTCATTGGACGTCACACTCTGATTAGGGGACCTTATCCTGAAACGCGTCAGTGTCTTGTCCCTGCTGAGATGTTGCTCTCTGTACTCTTCCTACTGATGGATTAGAATAAAGCTGAAAGCTCATGTTACTTTAACCCTTCTCCTGCGGCTGGAATCACTTCTTGCATTGGTGCAGGTGACCTCCGAGCTTCAGGGCTTCTTCGGTGCAGCATTCAGGGTTACAAGGAGAGGGTGAGCTCACACCTACACATCACTCACAGGCCGGTCTCCATTCCTGTGACCAGTTTTTATTGTCACCAATACATAAAGTGCACCGACCACGGATACAAGCGGCCACAGTATCCAACATGGCTGCCGAGTCTCGCCACCTTATCATTTGCGCCATTTTCATATACATTATATTAACTCCTTGAGGCCGGGGGTTTCTTGTCTATGTCGTGTTCATGTTTTTGCTCCCCGCCTTCCAAGAGCCATAACTTCTTAGTTTTTCATCTACATGGCTGCAGGGCGAGTTTTTTTTAGGGGGGATAAGATGTGCTTTTTAAGGGCATGTACCCACTGCACGGGTTTTCGGCCGGTTTTTCAGCCGGTTTGCGGTTTTTCAGACCGCCTGAAAAACCGGCCGAAAATGAGCACAATGGTGCTCTATGCAAAACCTGTGCAGCAGCCCCCACTGTCCCCACTGCACGTTTTGCCGTCGGACGGTTTTGCCGCCGGCGGTCCGGCGGCAAAACATTGTAGAAGCACAATCTTCCGTCCGGTTTCCCGACGGGAAAATGTGCTTCTCAATGGAAGGGGGGAGGGCTGTTTCTCCGCTCATCCCGGGGGGAAAAGCCGCCCCCCCCCCCCCCCGCGGGCCCCGGGGGGCGGGCGCCCAAAACAGGCAAATACCGGCCGGCAAAACAGTGCAGTGGGAACGCGCCCTAATGGTGCTATCTACCACACCATATAATGCACTGGAAAATCCACCCAAAATTTCTATGTGGGCTGGAACGTCAAAAAATAACGCACTTGTGCCATTTTTTTTTTTTCTGGGGGGGGGGGGGGTCATTTTCATGGAGTTCACTGTTCAGTAGGAATAACATTTTATCTGTGTTCTTGCAGGTCGAACTTTCCCCAGGTACCAAATATGTGGGTTTGTGTTGTGTTTTATTTTGAAAAAAAAAATTTAAAATTTTATCAATTTTTTTATTTACTAAATTTTCACCAATAACTTTTTTTTTTTTTCTTTCCGTTTTCCACCTGTGGACCTAGTAAAGGCCCATGTATTGTGGGCTAATGGGGTTTTTAGCCCACAAAACAGACCTTCACTAAAATTTGAATGTCTGTTTTTGGGGTTAGATTTTGTTTTAAATTTTTATGGGAGGGCTTAATTTTTTGATGCAATATTTTCCCCCCAAGTGCCTATAATAATAATAATAATAATAATAATAAATTTTTAATTAGTTATTTTTATTATAATTTTTTATGATATTGTTATTTATAATTTTAAATAAGGGTTTGGAACCTGAAACGTGTCGGCTATTTTAAAAGGGGTTTTGAAAAGGGTTTTAAAGTTTTTAAGGCGACATGTTAATTCGAATGCGTATTTTTTTTACTTGGCGCCGGCACCCAGTTCTAATAGATGTAGAAAGTGTGAATACAACTATGAAGATTTTTGGGCATTATGGGCTTAATGCGCCAAACTTTGTATGGGCTAAGGTAAGCCCCAAAACTTGGCACTTTAAAGCCTATGTAATGCGCCAAAAATCTGTCGTATTCTACACTCTCGAATCTCATAACCCAAAGTAAAAAACAAAAAGGGGCGCATGTATGAATTTGAATGCGCATTTTTTTTTATTTGGGCGCCGACACCGGTTCAAAATAATATGAAGAATGTAAATACACAGATTTTGGCGCATTACATAGAGTTAGTGCGCCAAAATTTTTGGCCATTAACTCTCCCTACAATTGGGCTTTAAGCTCTACCCCCTACAAAGTTTGGCGCATTAAGCCTATGTAATGCCCAAAAAATCTGTCTATTCTAACTCTTCTATATCTTTTTGAACTGTGGGTCAGCGCCAAAGTAAAAAAAATACGCATTGAATTCAATATCCGCCCTTAAAAAAAAAGTAAAAACTTAAATTAACCAGGAGGGGGCCCATTTGTTGTTCTATACAGTTTGTATTGCCCAGAAAGTCTAGGGGGCACTCCGGCCTGGATAGAGTCTATGTCCCAATTCAGTGTTCAGGGGGAACCCAAGGGGTGGAAGCGAGTTTGCTTGTTTGCGTATTAGGTTATCTAGCGTTTCCCTTTTTTCTTTTTGGGTCTTTGCCCAAATTTTTGTTTGGGCGACTATAATTAATTAGGGGACCTACGTTGTATATCATTTATTATTGTAAGGCCGCAGCGGGGAAGGTCTGCAAGGGTAAAAACCCCAGCCGGGTTTGACATATTCGGGGGAGAGCAAGATACATGCCACCAAGGAAGGAGCCTTGGTGGAGTGAAACCCTATTAGAAGTGTGGGCAGTACAACTGTCAACCTAGTTTAATCTTCTTTAGTATGGCTTCCACCCCTTCCCCCCGGGTTGGCCTTTATTGGGGTGAGATAGAGCGCTGGGGGCTTACTCCCCTGTTTCCACTCCGGGGTTTTCCCCCTGTTTATAAGGTCACGGTACTGACGGGGGGGGGGGGGGCAATATCTCATCTACCTTCTGGGGTGGGGAATTCACCCGGGGTGGGGGTGGAACCGTGTCTGCTCACCGTCACCCCCAAGGGGCTAGGAGGAACTACACCAAGTAAAAAGCGCTCAGACAGCAGAGTTTTGGTTTTTTTTATATTTTGCTGTGCATGTATTGCCCCGTTTTTGTTCTTTGGGGAAAACACACGGCAAAAACCGTTTGTACCAGATTCTGCCTCTGTCTCATGCCGAAGGGCTTGTGATCCCAGGCTGTGAAGCTCACAAAAGGTGGAGGGTGCGGGGGTTTTAAAGGACGCTTTCTTTAAAAAAAACAGGACAAGGTGGGGCCCCCCTATGTTTTGGATTAAAGCAGCAACTTACAACAAGAGAGAATCCAAAATTTGGCGACTAGTGAAAAATTTTTATTTAGGCAAATACAAACCCCCAGCTGATGGCGGGAAGTCAGCAAAATCCCAAAAGGAACCGTGGAGCCCCGCAGAAACCAATCGCCTTTTGATTGAAACGCACCAGGCAGCCGTGAAAAGGCAGATCAGGTGAACCTGGCTCTTTACAACAACTCGGGCCCCCCTGCAAGGCCAAGGCGTCACAGGGGGCAGTCCACCTCCCGTCAAACGGTGAAACACGCCTGCAAAGAGACTCCAGTGAGACATTTAAGCATACCCGGAACCTTGGAGTCGCCCAGGAAAAGCAGCTCCCAGTGGGCCAATGGGTGAGTCCTGCCCCCTTTCTAACCGGTGAACCACAAAAGGCCCACTTCGACCTAAGTGGGAAAGCCAAGGACAACCCGGGTGAAAGGGGGGATCTTAGCCCGACTGAGGGGTTTCCGGCGGGCCCGGGGCCAAAAAAGGGGATTACCCCCCCCCGTCCGAACTCCGAGTCCCCGCAAATCACCGCGGCAAAGGGAAAATAGGGAGTTCCTACAAAGGACCGGGGAGTCTTTTCAATCTGCCAGATTGCCAAGGCATTAAACAGGACTCATCACAGAACCCGGGCCCGAAAGGGACGGTTGGGCCATATAGGGGCCCTGAAGCTCAGGGCAAGCGTTGCCCGGGGTTAAAAAGATGCTGGGGCTTGGTTCATAGAAAAATCCCAAAGCGGGGGGGTGGCCCCATATGTCATACCCAAACCCGAGCCATTTACTTCTGAACGTTTTTCAAAAGCAAACGAAATCTAAAATTTTTAAATGCCTACCCGATGCCCCGGGTTGAAATTTGGGTTTGAGGGGCTAGGACCGCGGGGTAATCATACTTAACCTGACCGGGGGAATGGCAGGTCCCCCCCAAAAAGGGGGCCAGGGAAAAAACGGCCTTTTCCACCCCAATGGCCAAAATTCACTACGGGTCCTTTCCCCTTTTGGGCCTACGGGGCTCCGGCCACATTCCGAGGATATGGCTCATCCTGCGCCCCATAAAAATTGGGGCAGCATATTTGGAGACTGGTGTCTTTAGCAGGTTTGGGAGCCCCACCTGACCGAGTGCAAGCCTTTTTAAGATGCCATAAGGGCAGCAGGTCTGCCCCGCCAACCCTAAAAAGTGTGCCATGGGGCTAGAGGGGGCTCGCTATCGGGCTACGACATTGGGGGGGGGGGGGGCATCAACCCCCAAAAGGACAAATGGAGGAAAAAGAAATTGGCCTAAACCAAATTTCCCAAGAGCAGGTCCCCTTAGTATTGCAGGTACTATAGGAGGTTCGTGCCCAATTTTCCCTCCATACGCCCCTTCCCCTCACAAAAGGGAAAATCCCCCTTGGGTAAAAGGGGGGAACCGGGAGGCAAACAACCTTCCAAAGTCTAAAGGAGGTACCTGCAAGAGACCCGTGCTCATGGCCCCGAACTTTCAGAAAGAATTCATTAGTCAGGCAGACGCTTCTGAGGTAGGCTTAGGGCTGCCCCTATCACAACTGGTTGGGGGAGAAGAGCACCCGGTAGTGTACCTCACCAGGAAGATGTCAGCGGCGGAGAAAAACTACACCATAGTGGAGAGAGAGAGGGCCTGGCCATTAAGTGGGCTATCGAGTCGCTGCGTTACTACCTGATAGGTAGACCCTTTTAGAGTCATCACAGACCATTCTCCTTTAAAGTGGATGGCACAAAAAAAAGGGAAAAAAACGAAGGGTGACCCGCTGGTTTCCTGTCTACAGGACTTTAAAATTCTCTGTAAACATCCCCGGGTCACAACAGGCCAACGCCGATGCGTTGTCACGGGTGCCCCAATTTTATGGCACAAAGTGCTCTGCCCCTAGGTTTTGAGCAGAGGGGGGGGATTAGTAAGGTCGCAGCTGGTAAGGTCTGCAACGGAGTGTATATCCCAGCCAGGTTCTGGGCATATGTCTGGAGAGAGAATTATACATGCCACCAAGGTAGGAGCCTTGGTGGAGTGAAAGGCCAGTATTAGATAGGTGTCGGCAGTCAGACTGCCCAACCTAGTTTAATCTGTCTTTTTGTATGGTTTACCAGCCATTCCCGGGTGGGCCTTTCTTTGGGGAGTGACAAAAGAGCAGGGTGGGTGTTTTACTCCCCATGGTTCCACTCCGGGACTTCCGCTGTATATAAGGTCAGCAGGTAAGCTGACTGGGCGTTGGCTGTATCTCCAGTCTACCTTCTGGGCTGGAGACGTCACGCTGCTGGAAGCCATGTCTGCTACACCGTCACACCCAAGGTCTAGTGAGGGAACTACACTCTGTATAGTAAGCGCTCAGACGAGCAGGAGTTTGGTTTATGTTTATATGTTTGCTGTGCATGTATTGCCATCCGTTTTTGTTTTGCTGGTGCAATAAACACACGGAAGCAAGAAACCGTTTGCACCAGATATCTGCCTCTGTCTCATGCCTGAAGGACTTGTGATGTGGTCCCAGAGCTGTGCAAGCTCACATATGGGGAGGGATGCGGGCATTTTAAAAGAGACGCTTCTCTAAAAAGAGACAGGCAGCAAACGTGGTCCAGGCATATGTCTTGGATTAAAGCAGCAACTGTACAACAAGCAGAGACATCCAAAATGGACGAGCTGGTGGACTGGTGATGTGATCCCAGAGCTGTGCAAGCTCACAGTATGTAACTGCATTCACTTTCTGTATCTGATTGCTATTATAAACCTTAATTTTAAAAAAATGAACTGATAAAAAAAAAAGTTCCAATTATCCCCCTTTTGCCATTTTGCAAATATTTTTTTATTAAAATAAAAGTTTTTACATAATTGGCATTGCTGCATCAATAAAAGTCTGAACCAGGCTGGGACGAGGTATTCTGGTGCCATAAGCAAATAAGGCCCATAGCGCCCCCCAGATGGAATATTCAGCCCCCTCCATGCCTCCTAAAGTGTAGTTTTAATTGGTATCATTTTGGGATAGAGGCAACTTTTGATCACTTTTTATCCCAATTTTTTGGGAACATGAAATGACCCAAAAAAAAACAACACACAATTTTGGCATTGGGATTTTTTTTTTCTTCTACAGTGTTCACCAAACAGGATACAGGAATAGTTCAGACCAGGGCTGGGACAATGGGTAGGTGAAGGAGGGCGACCGCCTAGGACACAAATTCATTCCAGGCCGAAAAGCGGGAGCAAGGAGGCATGGAGGGGGCTGGATATTCCATCTGGGGGGCGCTATGTGCCTTATTTGCTTAGGGCACCGGAATACCTCGTCCCAGCCTGGTTCAGACTTTAATGGATGCAGAGATGCCAATTATGTAAAAACTTTTTTATTTTTAATAAAAAATTATTTGCAAAATGGCAAAAGGGGGATGATTGGAACTTTTTTTTTTTTATCAATTCATTTTTTTTTTATTAAAGCTTATAATATCAATCAGATACAGAAAGTGAATTCAGTTATATACATAGAATGATATACAACCGTAGGTCCCATAACATGATATGTAGTCGCCAATCAAAATTAGGGCCAATAGACCAACAAAGAAAAAAAGGGAAGCGCTAGATAACCTAATACGCAAACAAGCAAACTTCGCTTCCACCCGTTCGGGTTCCCGTGAACACTGAATCTAGGGACATAGACTCTATCCAGAGCACGGAGTAAGCCCGTAGACTCTCTGGGCAATACAAACTGTATAGAACAACAAATGGTCTCCAGCTCCTGGTTAATTTAAAGTTTTTCACTTTATTCTAAATCTTTAAACTCCATTGCAACCAGTGTAAAGTAGCCGACGCGTTTCAGGTATCCAAGCCCTTATTTAATATATATAATATAACAATATCATAATAATTATAATAATGAATAACTAATTAATAATTTATTATTATTATTATTATTATTATTATAGGCACTTGGGGTACATATTGCATCAGAAAAATTAAGCCCTCCCATTAAATTAATACAAAATCTAACCCAAACACAGACATTCAAATTTTAATCCAATGCGTTTTACAGATGCGCTTTTTGGATGAAAAGCGCATCCAAAACGTACCCAAAAGTATGTTGCGCTGTTGGAACCATTTTTCGGGCTCCAAAAGTTCACCCCATTGTTTCCTATGGAGATTTCACTTGCGTAAAACGCAAATAGAATTTACATGTCAATTCTTAAAACGGATCCGAAAAGACGCAAGTAAAAAACGCATCGGCGATCACTCGTCTGAACGGAGAGGCGTGTTTTACGTTGAAACTAATGCAAATCAAACTGCACATTTGTTAGATACGTTTTTTGGATCCATTTTGCGTCCGAAAAGCGGATCCAAAAATGGATCTGAAAAACGTCGTGTGAACATTCGCTAATGCGCCAAACACACGTACCCGAATGTAAAAAATACAAATACAATATAACAATACAGAAAAACAAAAAAAAAGACGGAGCTGGGTAACTGAAGAAACACTGCTGGAACATAAACCCCAATGTGAATAAATACAAAATCTTATATTAGTGGAAACAATACATTCATATAAATTTCCCTACAGTGGATACGTAAAACAAATAAGTATAAAGTTCCAACTAACAGACAAAGAAAAAGAAACAAAATTCTATAATATTACACGATAGGTGAATACAGACCAGCAGCACAAGGATACGCCCGACGCGCGTTTCGCTGAAGCTTCGTCAGGGGTATCCCACACCACGCGCTTTCCTTTCCCTACTTGTACACGCTTCTGCATTCTGTGTACATATATAATGCAGAAGGGGTTGGGGGGGCCCCCCCCCCAAGGCCCCTTCTATTACTTTCTGCTTAAAGGGGTTGTCCACAAAAATTATTCATCCACCTCAGTTTTTGTTTTCTTGGTTTTTAATTTTTAAATTTTGGTGGGAGGGGTTTAAAATTTTTTTCCGCTAGGGTTCAGTAGAAGCCAGGTCTGGGACTAAGCAACCAGTGCTGGGGAGCTTTTCAGGGGGGATTGAACAGGTCTGAAGCTATAAACAACCATGCTTTTCACCCATCAAAGGGGAGATTTAAAAAGGGGCTGTCTTTTACAAACACTGCTGACAGCCATCCCGGAAGATCACACAGGTCTTTACTATAGCAAACCCGTGCAGGGACCTACCAGGAGAGATGAAACAGGTCTGTAGCTAAAGTAACCAGTGCTGGCACCTATTTAGGAAGATTGAAAAAGATCTGTGGGTATAGTTTACCAGTGGGCCCCCCAAACCTATCAGGGGGGGGATTGAAAAAGTCTTAAACTATAGTGACCCAGTGCTGAAAGCCTATCCCGGGAAGACACACAGTTCCGTAGCTATAGGACCAGGCGGCAGCCTTCGGAGAAATGAACGGGTCTGTAGCTTGGGACCAGCGGCAGCCATCAGGGAGAGGGAAAGGGGTCGTAGCTATAGCAACCCAAATCGGCAGCCTTCGGGGGTAACGGGCTGTAGCTAATGACCACGTGAAAGCCTATCGGAGAATTAAACAGGTCTTACATAGCAACCATGCTGGAAACTACGGAAATTTGGACGGTCTGTAGCTAAGTGACCGCTAAAAGCCTATCGGGAAGTTTGAACAGTCTGAGCTATAGCAACCACTCTGGCACCTACGGAGATTGGAAGGTCTGTAGCAAAAGGAAAAGTGCGGGCCCTATCAGGAGGTTTGAACAATTCGTAGCTATAGAAACCTGTCTGGAGCCATCGGAGGGACGAAAGATTTTAGCTTAGCAACAGAGGGGAATCGGGGGAATAGTAGGACATGTATGGACAAATATTGCAAAGTGACTTGTTTTTGCAAGATCTTTACCATAAAAAGCAGCGATCCCTGTACTGAGACAACCCCTTTAAGGCAGGTAGTAATAGGAGCAGTAACATGGCAGAAGCTTTATTAGGCTTCCATCTGCCGTGGCGACTGCTCAGCACCCTGCACCGCTCCTCATTCATTTAGACGCCGGCTCCGATTCCTGCTGACAGTGTATGGAGCGGGTTCAGCGAAAACCCCCTACTCACTTACCGCCCATAGGACCAAACCAGACTCTTCTGACACGGGTTTTTAATAGATCGACTTTTTAAAAGAGCGACGACACTAATTATGTGTAAATGTTATATTTCTCTTATTATTTTATTTCTAAGAAGGCAAAAAGGGGAGTTTTAGACTTTAAATATTTTTTATCTTATTTTACTTGTTGTCTGATATCACTGCGGTGTCATGAACTGACAGGTGTCTGGGATAATAGCGGAGGTGAAGGACACGTCAGGCCCACCCTGGCAGTCACATCGGTCCCTGGTCCGCACATCCCCCAGAGGAGCCCCGGGCACACAATCCCCCCAGAGGAGCCCCGGGCACACAATCCCCCCCAGAGGACACAATCCCCCCAGAGGACACAATCCCCCCAGAGGACACAATCCCCCCAGAGGAGCCCCCGGGCACACAATCCCCCAGAGGAGCCCCGGGCACACAATCCCCCCACAGGAGCCCCCGGGCCCCCCCAAACCCCAAAGGGAAAAATCCCCCCCAGAGGAGCCCCCGGGCACACAATCCCCCCAGAGGAGCCCCGAGGACACAATCCCCCCAGAGGAGCCCCGAGGACACAATCCCCCCAGAGGAGCCCCGGGCACACAATCCCCCAGAGGAGCCCCGGGGCACACAAACCCCCCAGAGGGGGACACAATCCCCCAAGGGGGCCCCGGCACAAATCCCCCCAAGAGGACCCCCCCGGGCACACAATCCCCCCCCAGAGGAGCCCCGGGCACACAATCCCCCCAGAGGAGCCCCGGGCACACAATCCCCCCAGAGGACACAATCCCCCCAGAGGAGCCCCGAGGACACAATCCCCCCAGAGGAGCCCCCGGGCACACAATCCCCCCCCC
>JAODAL010058605.1:0-21991 GCA_025379985.1 Phyllomedusa bahiana | reverse complement strand
TTGTTTTTTTTTTTAACATCCCTTCTGACCCAACTGCTTTTTTGTCATCAAAGAGGTTCTTCAGAAAATGGATTATCCACTGGTGGTACATGAGTTGACATTTGGGCTGCCTTCGCTTCATGTTGGACGGATGCTGATGATGCTGATGACGACATTTGTGGTCGTGACTGGGAGGACGAGGAGGTAAGACTGCTGGATGCAGGTTGCATTAACCACTGAAGAACAGATTGGCGACACTGTTCGTTACTGAGATTCACAGGGCCCTGACCCAGCGATGACAGGCCTGACGGTCCTGAAAACCGACAATCCGCTGGCATGCGTGTTGTCGCCAGCACTGGAAGGAGCACCTTCTCTCGTACCTCTACCTCCATGTCCTACCCCCCTCTTTGCTCGCTTACCACCTGCATTTCGCTCCATGTTCAGAAAGATAAAATTTGAGAGGGTATGGAAGAGTTTTGGAAAGTCTCTTATTAAAAGACGGCAAATCACAGCTATTCTCAAATCAAAACAAAATTGCTGTATTGAAATTTAACTGCAAGGTGGCTCTATCAACAAATCTGGACTGGGCAAAAGTGCTAAAAACACGTATCTGAAATGTATACGGATAATAAAAGGTATTTTTGGCACCTATCAATTCACCTGTGGTGACTACACAATTGCTGTATTGAAATTTAACTGCAAAGTGGCTCTATCAACAAATCTGGACTGGGCAAAAGGGCAAAAAACACGTATCTGAAATGTATACGGATAATAAAAGGTATTTTTGGCACCTATCAACCTGTGGTGACTACACAATTGCTGGATTCAAATTTAACTGCAAGGTACCTCTATCAACAAAGCTGGACTGGGCAAAAGTGCAAAAAACACGTATCTGAAATGTATACGGATAATAAAAGATAGTTTTGGCACCTATCAACCTGTGGTGACTACAAAATTGCTGGATTCAAATTTATCTGCAAGTACCTTATCAACAAAGATGAACGGGGCCCAAAATTGAAAAGAACACCTATCTGAAATGTATACTGAAAAATCAAAGTGGAGTTTTGCACCTAACAAATAGACCTTCAGTTATTAGAAAAGATCTGTATCCTAATATACGTTCAGGCTGCCCAATCTCCAAGTAATATATCAACAGTAAACTGTTAATAATAAAGCTATTGCAATGCAATGTCTGCAATACAATATCCAGTATTCTTTAAAGCGCTTGTCTGTGTTCGCCCGCCGCCCCCCCCCCCGCTCCCCTCTGTGACTTTACAGCGGTAGATGCTCCTTTAAAATTCTCTGCCTAACTACCTAAAATCTGCAAATCTCTGATCTAACTGAGTTCTAAGGATCACAGCTAAAAGTAGAGCTGTCTCTGTGAACAAATGGAATAATTGCGCTGAGCTGTTTGCACAGAGGCAGAGCGCACGTCCTACTGCTTTGAGATACTGACACACAATGATCATGAACAGGAAGGGCTGTTCTATGTAAAACGAGGTCATGTGATTTTTCCAGCCAATCGCAACCATACACATCCCAGTCATGACGTCGCACACACATCTCACCCTGCTCTATTCTGTAAGCTGATTTGCTGGCCGCCAAAATGACAGGAAGCGCCGGAAATGGCGCGACATTAATAGATTATGCACAGATTTTAACCTAAATTATCGCGTGATCTAAAAAATCCGATCAACGTAAATACCGTGCCAATTTCAACTTTGTCGATAATAATCGCTCAACACTATTTAGCAACACTTTAATAAATGGGCTGAACTGGATGGACGTATGTCTTTTTTCAGCCTGACAAACTATGTAACTTATCCCATGTGGAGGACTTTAAAGATTGAGCTCAGTGTCTCGTGTTTACTATAATGTTTATAAGTGTTACGGTTGAAGAAAATGTCATATTGTTGCTATTTTTCTACATTAAATAATAAGAAAAGAATCTTCAATTGTAATATTTGTGTGTATATACGGCATTTACTATTGAGTGAGGATTATTAATGCAGGTGGGGTCCTGCTCCTATGCCGTGGAGACACTGGGACGTATAGTGCATTACACATTGCTGTTGTTGGATAGTTGTGTGAGGGTTAATGCTAATATGTGTACATGTGTGCATCAATAAGCTAAAGTTTGTTTATAAGAAAATACCAAGCTTTCCTCCTTGTAAGACCATACAGATATCTATGCATCCATTTGAGGACGATGACTGTGCAGTATTGAGGCAGTCAAGATAACAGCGATTCCACATACACATCCTGTCAACAAGCAACTGAGTTTCGACTACATGTCCCAAGAAGCATTGGCTGATACAACCAGAAACTTCATCTGCCCGGCAACTACTTTGAACCAATAAGAAATGTCCCACTGTGCATGCGCCCACGCCCCTTTTTCTACTCGCATAAATATGTGTGCCGCGCTGAATAAAGTAGAGTAGTGCATGGATAAGATTGAACCAGAACAACGTGTCTGACTCTTTCTTTCACTGGCCGGCCCGTGCACTCAGACATTGATTTGGAGTACCGGAGTGGGAACAGGAGACCCCTTGTTGCTTTACGACCCCGACAATTTTGGCGCCCAACGTGGGGCGTGGCTAAGACAGAATCCGCCCCCCACGGAGACCCGACGAACGGATCGCGAGTGAAAACCCGATAACATCAAATCGAGGACTGCAGCCTCACGAGTCACGGTAAGTTGATACATATTCTATGTATCGGACTGCCGTTGGCCTTTTGATGTTGTCTGGTTAGTAATTTGTTGCCCCGGTCTGATCTGTGGGTGGTCATAATAAAGTGACTGTCATAGTAAAAGGATCTGTATATGTCCACGCCCCGAACCACTGCATGAGTGACGGCTGGTTAAACGGCTGAGTCATTTTGAAGTCACTGAGCCTGTTCCCCCGGTATGGTTCGTGTATCAATTGCTAACTATAGCCCTCGGCAGTCCTGAAGAGATAGTGGGACTCTTTCCTCTTTGTTACTAGACAGGACAAGGCTCAGGTCTGATTAGCAGCCTGCGCGGGTCCGGTGATTAGAAGTTGAAGCTCAATAGGGGAACTTCTGGGAAATTGGTGAATACCGGGAGGGTACAGTCCTCATAGTAGGTAATTTACTGTGACAGCGGTGAACGGGACTATTGTTTTGGTAGGTTAGGGACTTTTATTATTTTGATAGTGTTCACGCGCTGAGAGGCTGTGACCCGGGCACAAGTGGTGGCCACACTTTGTGTAGTATTTACCAGGAAATAGAGGAAAGAGGAAGATATCATCATGTTTAACATGTTTAAACGAGAACATAAGTTACCAATAGGCGCGGAGACTGCCGAGGAAATAGTTGCTCGGAAAGAAGGGAAGAAATATGTAAATCATGCTAGGAAGATGTACAAACTTGTGGGATTGTCTAGAGAGGGACGGCTCCAACCGTCAAAGTGGCAGGAAATCATAGAAGAGTATCGAGGCAAGTTGTGTGATAAAGGTTGGTTAGATATGGCTCAAGCCCATTTGAGAGTTGCGAGGGGACTGCAGAAAGAAAGTTATGTTGAAGTTGAGGGTACTGGAGGTTCTGAGAGCGCTGAAAAGTTGTACGGTTACATGAAAAGTCCCGATGAGAATTGTGATTCTAAAATGGCTGCCGTGCCTGCGCAACTGCCCTATAATGGCGCCCGTAATGGTCCGGAAGGGTGGACCTGTGATGTATGTGGAGAACAAAATCCGGACTGGGTGGAAACTTGTAGAGTCTGTGGCGCTGCCCGAAAACGCCCCCAGAGGGCGACGCCTGAACCACCCCTGTCCCGGCCCCTATATCCTTTAGTCACCTCCCAGGGGCAGTACTATCAGGGTCCCACCGCCCCCACCGCAGAGAGTGATCAGGGCACGGCCTCTACGCCTGTGGCCCCGCCCCAGGAACACAGACCGCCCCCACCCCCGGCCGCAGTGTTCGTCCTGGGATCAGGAGAGGATGAGACGCCTCCTCCCGGGCCAACTCAGCCCGGGGGAGGGACCGAAGGTCGCCCCGAGATCTCACCCCATACGGTGGACGGGGACTGGATCATCCGCTCAGGGAGTTCAGGGCTGCCAGCCGTGTCGCCCATAACTCTTCGGACAGGCGGCACCGGACAGTGGACTGTCGTCCCCAAATCAAGGTTCCCTCAACCCCGTAGCTTTGGAGGCGGACTAAGTATACCCGTCCCCCAACAAGAAGACAGATACGACAATGGGGAACATTGGGAACCCCGAGTGTCCAGAATGTTCAATACCCCCCAAAGTGAACAAGTTCTGTTCACTGTGGGTCATGGAGACATCCTCACCCACAAAGTAGGAGCGATAGTGAGTCCAGCAAACACCGCGTTAACCAACGCTGGAGGGTTGGCTGCGCTCATTAGGAAGGCGGGGCAGCCCGTCCAGGTGGAATGTGCCCGATTCATAGAAAACAAGGGAACCTTAGAACTGGGCTCTGCAGTGGTTACCGGAGCTGGGGAGTTGCCATGTGAAGTCCTAATACACACCGTAGGCCCCGTATATGACAGCAAGAACCCAGATAAGAATGTAGAGATCCTTCGATCAGCCATCTGGAATGCCCTTAGCGCCGCCAGCAGGGTCACCCGAGTTGACATGCCTGAACGTTCCATCTCACTACCTTTGGTTTCAGCCGGTATCTTTGGATACCCCATTCTAGACTATTTAATGACTATTATGCAATATATCACTGAAGGCCATGATGTTGATTTAGAAGTGATAAGATTGGTGTCCGACAACCCAGGCACCACAGGATTGTTGGTCCAACAAGGTAGGGCATTGGAGATCTTCCCAGCGGAAGACAACCACATGCCCCTTCCTCCATCCTCTGCACCTGGACAGCCAGCCAGTCCTGAAGACCCCAAAGATCAGCCGCCACCTGTACCGGTGATGCCAGAAGGGCCGATCCAATATGTGCCCTTCACCCCGGTACAGATAGACTCTCTGGTAAACAAATTACCTGACCCCATGAAGTTTCCCATGCAATTTGTTAGAAAACTGACACAGACCAGGCAGATATATGGAGCCAACTGGAAGGATCTAGATACCTTAGTGATGGTCAAAGCATCTGATGAATACCTCCCTACCATCCAGAAATATCTGGATACCACGGGAATAGACATATACTCCTTCGAGTCTGGTCCCAAGTATTGCGAACAACTTAAAGTGTGGGCCCAGAACTGCCTGAGTGATCAAGCTTCCACTCTGCAGGATGTCCAACAAGAAGCAGGGGAGGCCGTAGACACATTTGCTGCTCGCTTGTTGCAGCAGTACGAAGATCTAGGATTCTCCTCAACCAATAAGATACAATGCTCCTTGTTGGTCAGAGCTTTGATTGATGGCCTGGAAGAAGACCTTAGAAGTCTTGTGCTGCGCACCAGACCAGAGTTGTACGGCTCAGAGTACAAGGAAGTTCTATCTGTAGTAAAGGGTTTCCAAAAAGTGATTGCAAAGGACAGGAAAGATAAAAAGAATGACAAAAAGGGTGTGAAGCCGGTGATGATTGAGTGTACCCAGCCCCCTGGTACCACCAGCTCCTACCATAGAGGCCCCCCACGGAACCCCCAAGGGCCCAGAGAACCTCCAGTTTGCTGGCGCTGCAATCAGACCGGTCATTTTAAACGTGATTGCAGGGTCCGCATCCCCCAAACCTCCTCCGGATATCGAAATGTACAATCGGATGGTCGATACCGCAACCAGGAGGGCCCCCTATGAAGGTTAGGCCAGCCAGTCCCCACGTTCTCTTCTGTAGGTGATAAACCAGCGTGTGGGGTTATCACTTTCCCTGTCGCTGGACAGCCTACAGATTTTATGGTGGACACTGGTGCGGCCACATCTGTGATTTCAGCCAAGTCCCTACCTCCTGGGGTCCAGATCTCCTCTGACATACTTAGCTGTATTGGGGTAGAGGGTCGCATTCATAAGTCGCCTCTCACCGTGCCAATTAATGCTGGTCCCTTCCCTGACTTGATGATCCGTTTCCTAGTATCAGACACCTGCCCTGTGAATCTACTTGGAGCGGACCTTCTGCAGCTCATGAGGGCACAAATACAGTATACTCCAGAAGGCATGGAATTGGACCTGTTTGACCCGGCATCTGAAGATGGGATAGCGTACCGCTGTACCCTTAAGGCCTTACCTGCAGTTATGATGTCCCTAATGGAAGCCATGTCCAAGATTCCACCTACCATTCTACAACAGCTACCACAGGACTTATGGTCTCAAGGTCCTGACGATGTTGGACTACTGCCGGTACCTGCCGTGTCAGTTTGTCTCAAGGAAGGAGCCGCTTATCCCCGTTTACCACAATACCCTTTGAAGTCTGGACAGGAAGAAGGCCTGAAGACTCAGATCCAGACCTTACTAAACGCTGGTGTCCTAATATCCTGTACATCACCATGTAACACGCCTCTATTTCCAGTCAAGAAGAAGAGAAAGAAGGGTGAGCCCCAAAAGTACAGGCTAGTGCAAGATTTGCGAGCAGTCAATGCAGCCACCATATTAGAAACTCCAGTGGTCCCCAACCCGAACACCTTGTTGTCCATGATGCCTCCTGCTGCTTCCTGCTTCACAGTTGTGGATCTTGCTAATGCGTTCTTCAGCGTCCCTCTTCATGAAGACAGCCAATACCTGTTTGCCTTCACCTTCCAAGGCTCCCAGCTCACCTGGACCAGAACACCCCAAGGAGCCCAGAACAGTCCTAATCAATTCACTCAAGCTATGAGGGTTTCCTTACAACCATGGATAGAAGCCCACCCGGATGTTACGCTTCTTCAGTATGTGGATGACTTACTCCTGGGAGGAACCCCTGAGGTCATGGAAGCTGAATCCATTTCCCTACTCCAACATCTCCACAAACTCAACTGCAAGGTGTCTAAAGATAAACTACAGTGGTGTCAAGCAAAGGTTATCTTCCTAGGTCATTGCATTGCCCAAGGAACTAGACATCTGACAGAAGACCGTGTCCTTGCCATAACCAACCTCAAGTACCCAGAGAACTCAGACCAACTCCAGTCATTTTTAGGTCTGATCACCTACTGTAGACAATGGATACCGGAAGCATCAAGGAATATGCAACCGCTCTACGATTGCATTAAAACCGGAGGCCCAAGTTTCGAAGCCGCCCCCAACCCAGCAATCTACGAACAACAGAAAGCATGCTTTGCGGCTCTACAGGCAGCTGTCTCAAAAGCTCCAGCCCTTGGCCTTCCAGACTACAACCAACCTTTCAACCTATTTGTTTCAGAGTCAGATGGACACGCCTCTGGAGTCCTCACTCAAGACCATGCTGGGAAACAACGCCCCTTGGGATACTATTCAGCACGTCTGGATCCAGTTGCTCGTACAGCGCCCAACTGCTTGAAGGCTGTACATGCCGCACAGATTTTACTGGATAAGACTGCAGACATCGTCCTGGGACATGATGTAATTATTCAGGCCCCCCATGACCTTGCTGCTGTCCTACAGCAGACCTTACCGAAGCATATGACTCATCAGCGCCATCTACGCTTACAGTGCTCTTTACTGCTGCCCTCCAATGTGTCTTTCAAGCGGTGCACCGTTCTGAATCCAGCCACTCTTCTTCCACGACGCAGGGGGGAAAAGGATGATGATGATGATGACAAGGAAGGAAAGATCATAGACCATGATTGCCTTGAACTACTGGCAGAAGAAATCACATCACCAGCTACAGTGGTGACTGAAGAAATTCCCCAAGCGGATCTCAACCTATGGACAGATGGTTCAAGATATGCTACTGAAGACGGGACTTTTCATACAGGATTTGCAATAACCACAGAAGAGGAAATCCTTATGGCAGAAGCACTGCCCCCGCACTTTTCAGCTCAAATTGCAGAACTACAAGCTCTGGAAGAGGCCTGCAAAATGGCTGAAGGCAAGACTGCAAATATATGGACTGACTCCAGATATGCCTACGGCATTGCCCACGATTTTGGACTAATCTGGAAGAATAGAGGATTCATCACAGCCGCAGGAACCCCTGTGAAGCATGCAGTGCAAATCAAGTCCCTGCTGTCAGCCCTTGAACTGCCAACCAAGGTAGCAATCCTGAAAGTCAAGGCTCATGGTAAAGTGAAAAGCAGGGAAGCCAGAGGGAACCATACTGCAGACCAAGCAGCCAAGACAGCGGCCCTAGGCACCGTGTCATCCAAGTGGCTGGATCAGGAAGCTGCTCCTATTATGGCGATTACCAGAGCTCAGAAGAAGAGGTTTATCAAGGATCAGGAACTGACCACACCGGCTGAAGACTGGAAACCAGGAATGGCACCACGAGACCGGTTGGTTGAAGAACAACACCTGGCCCCTGCCAAGGAGAAACAACAATGGAAAAGGGAAGGAGCTACTGTGCAGGGAAAATTATGGAAGTACAATGGACTTGTTTGCCTCCCTAGGCGAATGTACCCTGCTATTGCGGCATGGGCCCATGGGGCCACTCACAGAGGAAAGAACCAAGCACTGGCCTATGTGCAGAAGCTGTACTATGCCCCAGGTATCAGCTCCATGATTGCAGCCTACAATCAAGCCTGTTCGGTCTGTGCCACCTGCAACCCATCTCCTACAGCTCAAGTTCCCATGCAGCACTTGGCGAAGCCAGAATATCCGTTCCAAAGGATCCAAGTGGACCACATCCAGATGCCAAAGAGTGGAAAATACGAATATGTCTTAGTGGCAGTGGACATGTTTTCAGGATGGCCAGAAGCATACCCAGTGACCAACATGACCTCCAAAGTAACGGCAAAGAAGTTGATTACTGAAATAGCTTGTCGATTTGGAATCCCTCAGGTGATCGAGTCAGACCAGGGTCCAGCATTCTCTTCCTCGGTTTTCCGAGAGTTATGGAACATGTTAGGGGTAGATTTGGGCCTCCACACGCCCTACCATCCCCAAAGTTCAGCGAAGGTAGAAAGAATGAATGGTACGCTGAAGAACAAACTCTTGAAAATGACCAGTGATTCCCCATTACCTTGGTCAGAACTTCTCCCAATTGTCCTCTACCATATCAGACACACTCCACAGGGAAAACATGGCCTGACCCCCTTTGAAATTCTGTTTGGTAAACCTCCACCAGTGTTTGAAATCAGAGAACAAGAGTTAGGAGAAAATAATGATAGAACTGTCCAATTTGTGATTGAATTGTCTAAAGAGTTGACTAATTTGCATGCTGCAGTTTCTGCTTCTCTTCCAGAATCTACAGGTGAAATTGTACATGATTTCAAGCCAGGTGACCGAGTGTATGTAAAGAGACATATTAGAAGGAATTGCCTTGAACCCAGATTCGACGGTCCATTCACTGTGATCCTGGTCACACCCACGGCGGTGAAGTTGGAAGGAAAATCCACCTGGATCCACGCCTCTCACTGCGAAAGGGACCCCACCACTAGATGATGCTCTTGTTTATCCTTACGTGTTGTGTGGGATTCTGGGAGGGAGTAAGAGGGAGCACCATATTTTGGGTGGACCTAAGCCAAACAGTTCAGACTTTCTCATTCGACTTCTGTGATATTTTGCCCCAGACCCCGGTTTGTAAAGATGGGTCCCGATACGATAGAGAAGCTTACAACAGAGGGCAATTCTATTTGTGTGTGACCCACCCCGGGAATAAAAATTGTAGATACTGGTCCGATGTGGGGTGGAATACAGGTGAAGATTGGGGATATAAACCTAAGGAGGGCAGGGACCGTAAGGATAAAAACGGGAGATCCTTGTTAGTCCGGCTGACGCTAACTAGGGGCCCAATCCAACGTTGGGGTAGTGGTTGCGCTCCCAGAGGATGTTACCCCCTCTTCTTGAACATTGAGAACCCAGCTCGGATAGATCTGGGTGAATACGTCCTGGGGGCATATACCGGATCTATAAATCCACCGCTAGGCCTCATAGAACTTAAAGATGCTGTAGGAAAACCAACCACAGCGACCCCCACTGTTCCCCCAAACGGGAAGGTAGATCTTCAACAAGCTGTAGCAGATGTAGTCCCTATCCCTAATATACAATGGGAAGATGTCTTCTCCATCGAGACACAGACATCCCCCAGAAAGAATCTGTGGTTAGAATGGGTCAAATACACTGTTAGGGCCCACAATCTGACTGTTGGCTGTCTGGCTTGTGCTGGAGCCAACCCGCACATGGAGACCCACCCATACCACATAGTAGATGAAACTAATGCAGACTGTGTTTTCAAACTACTACAGAAACAAAATGAGACAGGATGTGAAGATTTAAAACCCCTTTTAAGTTTCAAACCCAAGGTACGCCCTCCAGGAGAGGTGATGGTATTACCCGGCAATTACACTTGCTTTTCCCCTAATGATACCAGTCCAAAGACCTCTCTTGGAATCTTCTCAGAAGGATTTTGTCAGGAAAATCTGACCTCAGGTGAACTCTTTAACCACACAGGTACTCTTTTAGATGTCTTCTGGTTGTGTGGTGACGGGAAATTGAGAAGCCGTCTACCAGCACAGTGGAAGGGTCAGTGTGCCCTTGTGAAGCTTTCAATGCCTTTTAAAGCATACCCTTGGGATCCTGCCCCTCACAGTGAAGCCTCTAGAAGGAAGAGAAGAGCAGTACAAGCTCTACTCGATGGGGACTCCAATGTTTACATCGATGCCATAGGGGTCCCTAGGGGGGTCCCAGACCAGTTTAAAGCCCAAGACCAGATAGCAGCAGGGTTTGCCTCTCTTATTCCACAGGTCCAAATTAACAAAAATGTAGATTGGATTAATTATATTTATTATAACCAACAGAGGTTTGTCAATTACAGCAGAGACGGTTTCCAAGGTGTCTATGAGGAGTTAGGCCCCAATACCAGAATGACCCTACAGAACCGATTGGCAATAGATATGGTTTTAGCCGAGAAAGGTGGAGTTTGTGGTATGGTAGGAGAAGAATGTTGTACTTACATCCCAGACAACACAGGGGTGAATGGGAAGATTACCATTGCCCTGGGTAAGATCAGGAATTTATCAAAAGAACTTAAGGAGAATTCAGGAGTGGATACTTCCTGGGCTAATTGGTTGGCGGATTGGACTGGAGGGTGGAAGCAATGGTTACAACAGATTGGCACAATTTACATGGTTATTCTAGTGGTTTTGCTGTTTGTTCTTTGCTGTTGTGTTCCCCTCTATAAAAATCTACTAGCCAAAATAGCTTCTGGAGGAACCGGTGGTATGTTTCTAATGCAAGAACAGGAACCTCTGATGCATGAAAAAGTTGAAGATATTCCCCCATATCAAGTAAAGGAAAATGCCAAGCATGGAATGAATCAATTAATCTAGGGTCAGAACGGGAGACCTCACATCGAAAGGTAGGTTAGTAAGAGGAAGGACAGGGAGTTGCTTGATAGAAATGGCTCTCTGCGAATCCTCAGAAGAAATCCCCAACCCCATCCCCCACGGTGTGAGCAGCTCCACAGGATAAATCTATGTAAATTAGAGTTTGAGTATAGGGAAAGCTTGGCATTTTAGGGGGGAATGTGAGGGTTAATGATAATATGTGTACATGTGTGCATTAATAAGCTAAAGTTTGTTTATAAGAAAATACCAAGCTTTCCTCCTTATAAGACCATACAGATATCCATACATCCATTTGAGGACGATGACTGTGCAGTATTGAGGCAGTCAAGATAACAGCGATTCCACATACACATCCTGTCAACAAGCAACTGAGTTTCGACTACATGTCCCAAGAAGCATTGGCTGATACAACCAGAAACTTCATCTGCCCGGTAACTACTATGAACCAATAAAGAACTTTATGCTCAACGCCTCCCTATGGACTGCCCCCACTGCCATCCCCCATCCCCCTTTTTTTCTATCGCATAAATATGTTGCCGCCTGAAAAAAGAATATGCATGGATAATTTGAACCAGAAAAACGTGTCTGACTCTTTCTTTCACTGGCCCCCCTGCACTCAGACTTGTTTTGGAGTACCGGAGTGGGAACAGGAGACCCCTTGTCGCTTTACGACCCCGACAGTTGAAGTCACCATAATAACAACCTCATTGTGATTAGCCACCTCATCTATTTGCCTGAATAGTAAATCTTTTATGGGTTCTGTTATATTTGGTGGTCTATAGCAGACCCCTAATAGAATTGTATTATTGTTATTACCCTCATGTTTATCTACACACAATGATTCCACATGTTCATTTCCTGTATGTATATTTCCTGGCAGTGTTGGCTTCAAAAAGGATTTTATACAAAGACATACACCTCCCTCTTACAATTTTTACAATCACTTGTAAATAAACTGTAACCCTGTAAGTTAACTGCCCAGTCATATCTCTCATCTAGCCATGTCTCAGTTATCTCCATTATTTCATATTTTTCTTCAGCAATAAACAATTCTAGTTTGTTAAATGTATTGGTGAACTCTGACACTGGTCAGCATGCATTTAGGGAAATTTTTTTTTTAATTTTTTTTAATCCGTCCTTATTAACATACTTATCCCCCCCCCTCCCCTCCACCCCCTGATTTATAACAATTCCTAGCTCTCTGTCTTCACTATCTTGCATGCTAAATGTGTCCCCCTACTGCCTAGTTTAAATACTCTTCCAACTTCTTGGCCATTTTGCCCCCTAATACAGCTGCACCTTCCCCATTTAGGTGCAACCCGTCCCTACCATGGAGTCTGTAGCCAAGACAGAATTCAGCCCAGTTCTCCAAAAACCCAAATCCCTCTACCCTACACCAATTTGTGCCCCACTTATTTACCTTCCTAATCTCCCTCTGTGACGTGACACATGTTACAGGTAGTATTTCTGAATATACTACTTTGGAGACAATATACAGTTGAAACCACTATATAAAAAGACACATATGCACTATGTACTCCTATTCGCTATGTTACTGGAGCAGACTATGTCTATGTGACTATGTAAATTCTGGTTTAGTTCAACATAAAGCAAGTCATTGTCCCAATGTCAGGTAAGTCTGTATAAATGAAATAGTTATTTGGCCTCATGTAGTGAATGGCTGTATATTCGAAAGCCCCAACACCTGCTCTGGTGGACTCAATATGACTATGTATTAAATGACGGGAAATGTATTTGCATTGGTGCCATGTAGTATTACAGGTCTCCTGCAGTGGGCACCGTATAAGAAAATAGTGACTGTGCTGAGCTAATCCCAGTGATGGGAACTGAGTGCCAAAAGTAAATGAAAATAAACTACATCTGCATGAATAAACAAAAAATATATTTACCTTTGCACCCACTGCTATTCCATCATTATAGCTGCTGGTGGTGAACCAGGAATCTGTTTACTTGTGAATGGCACATGATCGATGCAACCAATCTGTTGCATTAGTGGTCATCTGCCATTCTATTGTCATCACCACTCTCATTAAGTTTGCTTCCTGTGCATTGATATCTAGAGAATAGCACATGATCTCTGAAGCAACTGATTAGCTGTAGCAGTCATGTGCCGTTTATGGGGAATAGAACTAAACAGAGACCTGAGAGTAACAATGTCAGCTTCAATGCTGGAACAGCAGTGGGAGCAAAGGTTGAGTATATTGTTATTTTATGTAATTTGTTTTTTTTTTTTAAAGCAGGATTTTTTGACCTTTTAAAAAAGGGCAAACCATAGTTTGGGAAATTTAAGCAAAAGCTAAAAAGGAAATTTTTCCCCCCAAATTTAGTCCAAACATTCCCCCAAAAAATTTTAATTTTGGTTTCCCCACTTTTAAATTCTTGATGGTTATAGGGGAAAAAAAGGGGGGGTTTGAAATATCTTCCTTTTAATCCCCAGAAAAATGAAGGGGGTTTTAAAATTTTAAATTAAAGGGGGGGCAGCTTTGGTTTAAAGGGGAAAGAAGGGTAAAGAGCCAGGAAAGGGAGTGTTCCGAAACCCGGTTTTTTTTACCCCGGAAAAAGTCCTTTAAAACCTAAAGGGGTTTCCTAAAGGGAAACAAAGTTAAACCCCCAAAATTGGGGAATTAAGATTTTGGAAACCCCGGGGGAAAAAAACCCTTCCTTTGTTTTTGAATTAGTAATCCCCCAAATTTCCCCCGGGGGACAAAAAATTAAAATTTCCCTTTTTCCCATTCCCCCGGTTTTTAAAGGGTTTTATAAAAGGGAAAACCCCCCAAGTTTATTTTATTTTGAAATAACCCCCCGTTTTACTTTCAAAGCCTTTAAAAATTTTAATTTTTGGGGGAAGGTTTTTGAAACCATTTCAACTTTGGGTTTTCTTAAAATGCCCCCCTTATTTCCCAGGGGGAAAATTGGGGGGTTTTCCAAACATAAATAAAAGATTTTGGGAAAAAACCCTTACCAACACTCTTTGTTAAAAAATGATTCCTTTTTCCCCCCAAAGGGTTCGGGTTTAAACCCCTACCCCTGGAAAATTTTAAATTTTCCCTCCCAAAACGAATGGGAGATGAATTGTTGGCTATTCCAGATTTTGGGAATTTTTAATTTTTGATAAACAGCAAAACCCCCTTCATTTTAAAAGCCGAAAGTTAAAAATGTCCAATTCAAAAATTTCTTTATTGACCTTTTTAAAACTGGGCCCAGGATTTTTTTAAAAAATTAAAAAAAAGGGGTTTAAGTTTTTCCACAAACACCCTTTTGGAAACCCTTATACTTTATTTTGAGCCTTTTTGAGCCAAGCCTGAATTTGGCTGGGAAAAAGAACCCCAATTTTAATACAGTTTTGCCCGGTTATTTTTTGGAAGGGAAAAAAATTTTGTATTTTTAAACCTTTTTTTAAAAAAATTTTTTAAAATAGTTTGTATTAACCCATGGAAAAATCAAAATTTCCCAACTTTTTTTTCCCTTAAAATTGGATAAGTATTTGGTTTCAGCCCCCTTAACCCGGTGATTTTTTTTCCCCAAAAGGGTCCCAAAAAGTCCCAAAAATTCAGGGGGGGTTAGGACCCACCTTAAAATTGGTGTTTTCCCCTTTTTAAGGCTCCGGGCCCAAATTTTCGGGGGCGGGGTTTGTTTGGGGGCCTTTTGTCTAAATTTTGTCAAAAAAAATAAATCTTGTTTCCAAAAGGGGGGTTAGTTTGACCAAGGGCCTTAAAAGAATTTGTTATTCCCACTTCCTTTTCCTTTAAAAACTCCCGGTTGCCTTGGTTTTATTTTTTCTTGTCCCCGTGGGCGAAAAGAAAATTCCCCCTTTAAATTTACCACCCTTTTTAAGCGCCTTTTTTAAAAACCAAAAAAGGGTTCTTTTTTAAAACTCAAAAAAGTCACTCGGGCACCCCATCTTGAAAAAAAAACAGAAATGTAGATTTTTTTGCAAATGTATTAAACAAAAAAAAAATTGAAATATCAAGGGGTCAAAATTTATTCAGACCCTTTTGCTGGAAACTCATATTTTAACTCACATCCCTGCCCCATTTCCTTCAATCCTCCTTAAAGATGGTTTTTTTTACCCCCTTTTTTCGGGGGGCTGGATTTTTTTTTGGGTTACCCATTTGGGGGTTTAGTTTCAATTTTTTGGATCCCCTTTTTTAAAATTTGAAAGAAACGAAAATGAAAAAAAAAACCCTTAAATTTTTAAAAACCGTTTTGGAATTTTATTTTCTTCTACAGTGTTCAGCATACTGGATAAATTATGGTACATTTTCCTAGTTCAGACTTTTACATTGGGGGAGGAAAATCCCAAATTTAAATTGTAACTTTTTTTTTATTTTTTGGTTTCTTTTTAAAAAGGCCCAAAAAGGTTTCAAATCTCGGGCTCTTAAACTTTTGAGTTTTCAATTGTTTTTTCTAGCGGTTTCCCTTTTTTTGCATATGTAAAACCCTCAGTGAGTACCCTCTCCAAACTCCCTTTACACTCCCCTGTTTGTCCCTAAAACATCATGGTGGGTTTTCACTACACATTTAACCAGCTTGTGGGTAAAAATTTAGAGGGGTTCATTTATGTGACTCAATCTTTTTTGGCATTTCCCCTTTTCCACCCAATGGAAAAATAAAGCATAAATCACACCCAACACAGCCAGGCAAAACCAATATATAGGAGTCCCCACAAACGGGATTACGGGCATTTTTGCGGGGTTTTAAAACACTTTAAATTAAACATTTGCCACCGTGTTTGGATTACTTTGGCTATCGACATCGATCGATAGCCCATATTTTGGCCACCATCGAAAAATTTTTTTCCCGATAGCCCGTTAGCATAAACCCGATGACCATAAAGCCCTATGGGGGCAACAACACCTTCATTTTTTTACCCCCAAAACCAGGGCGGGAGAAGCTGGAATTAACCCCACAACAGTCAAATTGATACCGGGTTACACCCTTTAGGCACAAAACTTAGGCTATAAAACCAAAAGAAAAAAAGTCACAAAACCAAACCCACAAACCCTGACTTGTACCACAGCATAAACCCAAAAACCTATCACCCAAAAATTTAAAAAAGTCCCCAGAAGCAGTAAAGAAAATGAACCCTCATTTTACTTGAACGGGCATTTTAATATCCCTGTCCTGGGGAAAGCAGCAAAGACCCCAAACCTGCATGAACCCCCCCAAATTTAAAAAAAAGGGGCCCGGGAAAAAAGTCTTTCCCAAACCCCCAATTTTTTTGAACTGGGCATTGTCTATACCTGTCCTGGGCAACAGCATGAGGGGCCCCAAAACCCGCCCTACCCCCACATTTTTTAAAAAATGCCGGAAAAAGGATCTTTTAAAACCAACCAAATTTTAGTTTCACCGGGCAAATTATATACCTGTCCTGGCCACAGCAAGAGCCCCAAACCTGCATTTAAACCCCCCGATTTTAAAAAAAGGCCCAAAAAAAAGGAGTTTTTTTTTTTTTCAACCACCATTTTAGTTTTACTGACATTGACTAAACCTGTCCTTGGGGCCCCAGCATAGCCCCAAACCTGCATGCCCCCCACATTTAAAAAAGTGCCGGAAAAAGATCTTTCAACCACCATTTTTGTTTGGGAAATGGACAAAATTTAAATATACCCGTCCCTGGCCACAAAACATGAGGCCCCCAAGGAAAACCGTCTACCCCCCACATTTTAAAAAAATGGCCGGAAAAAGGGGTCCTTTTAAACCCCCCATTTTAGTTTCACTGGACATTGGGCTTAAAACCTGTCCCCGGGGCCCCAGCATGACCCAGGGGGGCCGGAGTTTTCAGTGGGTTTTGGGGGAGAAACCCCCGGCTGGGCGTCCGCAACTATTAAACCCCGCAGGTAAAAAAGCCCTGTTTACGCAGAAAACAAAAACTTCGTGCTGAAGCAGAGTGGGGGGAAGGGGGGAAATGTGAAACTCCCCGCCCTTTCCCCAGTAAAAACAGTTTAAAACCCGGGGGAGCGCCTTTGCCCCCCGTATTGTGTGGACCAATTTTAGCCCCCTTTCCCTTGGGAAATTTTTTTTGGGTTAATGCCCCCTTTTATACAAACCCCCGGGCCCCTTTATTTTTTGGCATTTTTTTCCCATTTTACTCCCCAACGTGCGGAGGAAAAATGGGGCCTCTGAACCCCCTTTTTTCTCTTTTCCATGCTCCCTAAAACCATGCCTCGAAAACCCCACATCTGGTCAAAATTTTCCTGTTAAAAACCCCCCTTGTACAATTTTAGAGGAAATTTTTTTTTAACCCGCTATTTTTACATGAAAGTTTTTTATTTCAATTTTAATTCTTGAAAACCCACCCTTTTTAAAAAACATGGGAATTCCCCCCATGTCCTTTTTTTTCTCTTTTTTAATTGAAAAAAAAAGGGTTTCCCCAATAAAGGGGGTTGGGTTTTCAAATTTAAAAGTCTTGCAAAAACAAGTCATTTTGCAATATGTGTCCATTAAACCCGTGTCCCCACCTATTTCCCCGTTTCTGACAGCACCCTCCCCCCTTGAGCCACTCTTGACCATTTGGGGAAAAAACAAAATGTCCTTTAGAAACCAAAAATTTTTTAGAATAGGACCTTTATTAAAGCGCATGTCCCAAGGGAAAAAAGGGCCCCCAAAAATTCAAAGCATGAAACCCCTTTAGCCACTTTTGACAATTTGGGGAAGAAAAATTTTTTAATTTGAAACAACATTTTTTTTAATAGGGCCTGTATTTTTGTTCTGCATTTCCCAAAACAGCATTAAACCCCAAAAAAATAAAAAAAGACTTTTTCCGGGCCCTGTTAAAAAATTTTAAGGAGAAATTTCCACTTAAAGCCACATTTGTGGTTTTCCCAAAGGGGCCATGAAATTTTTCTGTTAAAACTCACAGCAACATGGGCCCCCAAAAAAAAATAAAAATGACTTCTCAGCCACTGTTAAAAATTTAGGGGAAAAAGCCACCCGTTTTTTGAACCACATTTCTGTTTCCCCAAAAGGGCCATGATTTTTAGCTTTAAACTCACACAACCCTGACCCCCAAAAAAATTTTAAATATGAATTCTCAGCCCCCGTTAAAAATTGTGAAAGGGGAAATCCACTTAGGGAACCCATTTGTTCCAAAGGGCCAGGGTTATTGCTGTATCTCACGGCAACCCTGAAACCCCCCAAAAAAAAATAAATATATTCTCAGCCACGTTTAAAAAATTTTGAGGCAACATGACTCCCCAAAAACCCTTTAATTTTTAAAATTTCAAAGAAGAGGAGTAAATTTGGGAAAATGGGTTTTTTCATGAAACCTTGGTTCTTTTAATCCCTCACAGCAAAACCCCGCAAAATTAACTTTTGGGAAAATTTAGAATAAAAAAAAGGGAAATAAAAAATTTTCATTTTAAAAAAAAAGTTTTTTTAAAAGGACCATTTCTTTTTTAGAGAAAGTGAATTTGACCACAATAATCGGGACTTCGGCAATTGGGGGCCCCAACAACTCGGGGGAAACCATGCCGATTTATCTTGGGTGAAAGTCAAACGATCCACCTTTTCTGTGGGGAAAACCTGGCTTTTTTTGTAAAAGACTCCTCCACCGTTCTGGGTGGTCCCTCTTTATGACGCTGGCTGCTGGGCAGGACAAACCCCCTCTATGGCGTGGCCCACCCCGCCGGGCCCCTTTGTTTATTTTGGATACCCAGAAATTTATTGGGGCCCGGAACACAGAGACCAAGTCTTAAGCTGGCTCTGGGTGGGTTTTATGTGTCCTGCCATGCATCGTTTTGGGGATTGGGAAATAAAAAATTGCCAGAACCCCCATTAGGCCCTTTTGCCACATTGCCTGCTGCTGTCGCTGCCTGCCGCTACGCTACTTGGCACTCAAATGGCCCCGGGCCGTCGCTGGGGAGTTTTCCCCCTGACATTTGAAAATTTAAGCAGACGCAACAGATGTTTCCATTGATAAAACAGCAAGCTCTCCAATTTTCCCGCATTTTTTCTCCTATTTGGGGGGGTAAGGAAAGTGCTGATTTTTGTTTTGTACCGGGGAAACCAGGGGGGGCCACCCAGTTTAAATGTTTTTTTCATTTTGATGGGCCATAATGCGAGGATCATGTTGGAGGGAAAAAAAGGGATCCAAGCACCATGGAGAAGGGAGCCCTTTAGTCCCCCAAGGGCCCCTTGGGTTTTAGGGGCACTAGCAAACTCATCTTCCCCCCATCTGCCCAAATTTAAGCCCAACCCTTTTCCCAAAGGCAGGGGCGTCGGTGCTAGGAATACTTCCCCCTCCTCCTCCTCCTCCCCTCCGCTTTCCCCCGGCACAGCTTCATCACAGCCCTGACTTGCCTCAAATGATGCACCCCGGGGTTTTGGTTTGGTGCCGGGCCCTTTCCAAACTCTGGAAACCCCGAAACCCCCTGCCTTAAAAGAAACCGATAAAATTGAGAAACTTTGGGCCCCCTTTTGGGTTTGGGCGGAGAGAAAGGCTCCAGTTCCCGCAAACTGTGTCCGTCCCCCTCCTCCTTTGCTGGGGGGGACCTGATTTTTTCAGGGGTGGGCCAAAAGATCGTTCCCCGATCTAAGATCACCACAATGCTCAAAACTGACAAGGGCATCAAACCGCACTGGGCCATTTTTGGGGGGCTTCTTTTAAAAAAATTTCAAGGAAAGGTTGCAGAATTTTTTCCCCCTGCCCCACTCCGGGTTTTCCCCAACACCCCCAGTTTCCCACCGGGTGCTTTTTCAGGCCATGGGGGTTTACTTCGTATGGTTTAAAGGGGATTGCCCTGCTCCCACAATCGCTGGGGCAATTTTAGGGGGGAATTCCACGTGTTGCCACATCAACAAGGGGACGGTTTTAAGGGGGGGCTGAACTGACGGGGCAACGCACCAGGCAGGGTGAAGCGGGTTCAACAGCGGAAAAAGGGGAACTCAACCTCGAGCCTTCTTTCACCAGGGGAGTCCCCGACCCGGTTTGCTCTTTAGAAAATTTTTGGGCGACAAGGTTATGACATTTTTGGGCCAGGCAAGGGGGGGTTTTGCTCCACCTACCATATTTAAAAGGGCGGCCAGCAGAATTTTTTTCCCTTTTTTCGGGACACCACCTTGGGCCTGGCCAAAGGGTTCTTGCACACAGCCACCTCGGGTCTCGTTTCGGAGAGCCTTTCCCCCGCTCCTGACCTGGTGTGGACGGCCCAAAAGGGAGAATTAAAAATTTCAACACGGCCGGTCCCCTGGGCACTTTAAAGCCAAACCCAAAGGGCTTGGGGGGAAAAAGCCCTGGGACCATCCCTGCGGGTTTTGAAGAGCGTTGGGGGCCGGCCCCCCGAGCCACCGCCCCCCGGGGACATCCACCCCACCCCACCCCGTGAGCGTTCCCCAAGATAAAAGCGGCCTCGGGCCGGGGCTTTTCTATTTCCCTGTTTTCGGTGGTTTAGATTTAAATTTTTCCCCGGGCACAGATTCCCGACAAAAGTCTTGAAATTTTAGAAGACACGTTGGGTGGCCAGGGCAGGGGGCGGCCCTTTTTTTGGGAAAGAAAAGCCTCTCGGCATCTTTAAAGGGGCAGGGGGAGGGCCATGACGTGGCCCGGGAAACCCAAACTGTGTCCCCCCAGACGGAAAGGCCCAAAATTTTCCAAAGGCCAAAAGCCAGGCAATTTCCGACATTAAGGCTTTTTGGCTTTGGGGGTGGTTTGGGGGTTTAAAATGTTTCTTTTGCTCCCCCAAACCGGAAGACAGAAAAGGGTGGCTGCTAAACTGGCCGCTGTACCCGGGATGGGAGGTCGTCAAAAAAAGGCGGGAAGGGGAATGGGTAGGGGGGGCCTGGTTTGGGCGGGGGTTTCTCGGGCGACGGTGGGGGCTGAAGCCCGGGGGCTGATCCCTGATCATGACCTGAGAGACATTGGGCACTGAGGGAAAGCTTGGTTTTTTGGGGGAGGAGGGGGAGGCGGAACGAAAGGGGGTGACAGGGTTTTTGGCCCGGGGTTAAAAGACACAAACCCCTCTCTTTGTCCCCCGTATTGACACTACCCCCCATCTCTTCCCCTCTCCACGATGAACGCTCGCAAGCAAATTCTTTTGAAAAAGGACCCGGATTTGGAAACCGCAATGTTTGGGCATCATCTCATCATCATCAAAACAGGTGACTTGGGCGTCCCCACTTTTTTGCATCCAGAACTGCGGGGTACAAAACAAGGGAAAACTGCAAGGCCCATGCCGACCGCCCGGGGTTTTTTGCCGATTGACCGGGTTCCTTTACCTCCTCTGAAAGGGAATCATAACTTGGCGCAAGCAGACTAAATCATTCCCCCTTTACTTTTTAAAATGCCTTCTGACCCCAAACCCCAAATTTTTTCATCAAAGAGGTTTTTCAGACAATGGATTAACCACCCGTGGTGGGAAAACGAAATTTACATTTGGGCTGCTTCATGTTTTGGGCCCGAACTGATGAAACGATGAAAGGGCATTTGTGGCCGTGACGTGAGGACCCAGGAGGTAAGACTCCTAGATGCAGTTTCTTTAAACCAAAAGAAGGGCAAATTGGGACCCAAAGTTCGTTAAATTTTGATTTTACAGGGCCCCGACCCAGCGATGACAGGCCTGACAGTTTCCCGCAACTGACATCCCCTGGCATGCGTTTGGGCGGGCCCGCACTGGGAAAGGGGCCCTTCCTCGTACCTCTACCTCCATGTGCAAACCCCCCTCTTTT